>CM038214.1:356665275-356737644 GCA_021442155.1 Cymbidium sinense | reverse complement strand
TGCACACAAGCATCTCTCTCCAAACCTTTGAGCTCTTCTGCGCAACTTGGCATTCTCGCTTTGTGATCTTGCTACACAACTATCCTTAGTGATGGTAGTTGACTTCTAATGATAGAATGATTTCATACCCATACACTAAAGAGAAAGGAGTAGACAGAGTTGGAGTTCTATATGTGGTGTGGTAGCATAAGGCTTCAACTAGCTCATGCCACTGCCACTTATTATCGAGTGTCTTCTTTAGTATTTTGATGAGAGTTTTGTAGAAGGCTTCTGCTAAGCCATTTTCCCTCTGGTAGTTGATGATAGAATATCTATCTCCAATCTATGTTGTGTCTCTGGGCAAAGTTGTTGACTTTGATGCTCTTTAATGTAGTACCATTATCAGATATAATTCATCGAGGCACTCCAAACCTATATACAATATGGTTCTTAAAAAATTAGAGCACATTCTAAGTTGTGACCTCTCGAGTGAAATCATCTTGCCCATTTGGAAAAGTTAGTAGTAGCTAAGATGAACCAACGACCGTTGGAAAAAGGAGGATCACTCAGACCCACTATGTCGATACCCCAACACTTGAATGGCCATAAGGTTAATGTAGGACCACACCATGTATTTGACATTGGTGGCATTGCCTAGCCGTATCCATGCAATCTTTGATCATCGATGGCTAGTAGTATCCTAGTCTCTTGATCTTGGCATTCTTCTTTGGACCGATTAGTTGGCTCCACATAATCTGAGTGTACACAATCTTATGGGCTTGTCTAAACAACATAACCATATATGATCGAAAGACCGCAAGACACCATCCACAGTGTGTAAAGTGCTCTCGCTTCATTTGATAGGCTTGGGACTTCTCTTGAGGTAGTTTGCCTTTATTTAGGTAATCCATGAATGGTTCCAATCTAACTCCTCCTCCTTCTTGGCAATGGCAACCTCCCTTCAAGAGAGTACTTTTGATGAGTTCAATATCAATAAGGGATAATTATCTATTTTGGACCTTTATTGATATGGACTCATCCTCCGACATGCCAACTCAAGCTTGGATAAAGTATACTACAACATTCTCTTATTGAGGAATCTTATAAATGGTAACCTTTGGGATTTTGGCTAATAACTCATGGTGTACTTGTGGTAGTGATGGAGCTTGGGATTTTAACCTTATAGGACCCAATGATTTAGTTGATAACTAGGAGAATCCTGAGATGTTGATGTTCTGATGCTTAGAGTAATGCTAAGCAATTAGAGCCTCATATTTGACTTCATTATTGGTGCAAGGATTGGAAAGATGATATGAGAATCTCATCACATCGTGGTCCAGAGTTTAGAGAACTATTCATACCACTGCCTTTCCTAGAATAGTAGATTGTGGTTCTTCTCCTCTTTGAGAGAATGTCGCACAATGAAAGTACATCTCCCAATGGTAAATTTTAGTTTCCCCTAAGTTCATGATTTGTTCATTGGGAGATCATTAAGAGAGTCAAGAAGTGGGTGTGCCACTAAGAAATTCGCTAGTGCTTATTCTTTCACCGCACGGAGAGGTATGAAAGTAATATTAAACTGTGAGAGGATCATGGACTGTTATGCCAATCATCTGGATAGTGTCGACCATATCATGAGATATTATAGTGGATTGATCCTAGAGATTAATTTCACCTTATGAGGAAGCATGTAATGCTATAGCTTTTAGGATGCAATGATTAAAGCTAGGCATTGCTTCTCAATGGGTGGATAATTAGCCTCAGTAGGGATTAGATGACGACGAGGTAGTAGAAGCTTGGGCTAAGCACCAAGAGCAAAAGTATGAGCATCTTGCCGATAGTCGCTAGAACTCGTGATCATCGGTAATGCTTGATGTCTTCAAGGCATGCTCACACTTATCATCCCACTTGAACTTGGCATCCTTTTGATAAGTGTGAGAATGGTCGACATCTTCCGATATGTTAGATATAAAGCATCTTAGATATGCCAACCGCTGAATTATCTAAGTTGAGTTAAACTTTAGGGGTGGCATTTCTAATATCACCTTGATCTTCTCGATCGATTTCAATTCCCTGTGTCAACAACAAACCCAAGGAATTTCCTAAAGCTAATCCGAATGCACACTTTAGAGGGTTCATTTTGAAGTTAAATTATCTTAACTATTTGAAAACTACTCTCAAGTCAAAGAGATGGTCTTCCTTTTCTCAACTTTTGACCATGAGATCATCGACATAGCACTCGACTTGAAGATGAATAAGTTCATCAAAGATTCGAGTTACAGCCCACTGGAATGTAGCACCTACATTTTTAAGGCTAAAAGGCATGACCTTATAGCAATAGATTCTGATCGGGGTTCTAAAAGCAGTGTTTCTTTCATCTTCAAGGGCCATCTTTATTTGGTTATATCTAGATGAGCCATCCATGAAAGAGAATACTGCATAAGATGAGGCAATCTCCACCATCAGCTCTGAGATTAGTCATGGAAATTCATCTTTTGGACATGCCTTATTTAAATCCCTAAAATCAATATGTGAATTTGGCCATTCTTTTTCCTAACTAGGAAGACGCTGGCTAACCTGGTAGGGTATTTTACTTCTCGGATGAAGCCAATATTGATCAGCTTCTTGACTTCAGAAATGACTTGTTGTTCCATGTTTAATCGCATGCATCTAGGAGCTTGCTTGATAGGGTTAGTAGTAGGCTCTATTGTTTATGGACCACGTGAGCCAATCTAAGCATCTCTTCATAACTCAAAGCAAAGTAGTCCTTAAACTCAATCAATATCCTAACTAAGTCATTGGTTTTAATTTCATTCAATAAAGAACTGATGTATGTCATGTGAGTGGATCTTCTTCAATTTCTAATTTGATTTCCTTGAGCTCATCGATTTTTGACTTGATCTCTTCTTCAACTCTAGTGTTGCATCTTTAACTTCAAAATCATCTAGATTATCTAAAGTTTCTAAGCACATCTCCTCACATGATTTAATGTGATTAGAAAATAACCTATTAGATTCCAAATGATTGGTGATGACTAAGCAATAATGGTCATCATCGACTGGACCCACTATATCGAATCCTAGTCCCAGTCTTGATTGAAAGCTTTTGCATTTGTTCTTCTATATTCTATCGAAGTAGTCTAACTTGTGCTTTAACCAAGTATGTGGGATTAACCCTTTCTTTGCTAAATTATGAACACAAGGCAAGTACCAATCAAAAGGTAATTTTATTAAATCTTTATATGAATCATCCTCAAGTTCTACATCAACTTCTTGGCTTGAGGATGATGCTCCCAGGAAGAACCTATGAGTCTTCACACCTATGGATGACTTAAGAGCTTCCTTAACTACCAAGCCCTTATCTTTTTTAAGGAAAAGTGGGGTTAAAGCTAAGGTTCCCAACTGATGCCTAACTATTTCACATATAGACTTGGATAAACTTATGCTTTACTTTTGAGCTTGGTCTTCATCGATATCTGGTCAAGTGTCACCTCCAAGAGAATCTATTGAGAATAGCTAGTGTGCTAACCATATAAGACTCATCTATGAACTAGATTCTAAGTCTATATGGATAAGTGTATTCTAGTTGGGACATATCTTCTATTGGCGCCAATAAGGGGATTTTCCACCCCTAGGACTGCCTCTAAACTAGCCTTTTCCTCTACCTGGTGGAGGTTAGGTCGTCCTACCCTTATGTTCAAATGGAGTAACAAAATGTGGGTGGAATCTAATGTCATGCTCCACTTCCTCCTCCAAGTCTTATCCCCTTTTATTTTCTTTTCATTTTCTCTTTTTTTCTTTTTTTCTTTTATTTTTATTTTTTTATTTTAAAACTTTGGCCAAGTTCATGAGAATAGACTTCTTGAATTTGAGGGAGGTAGTAAGCCACATCCTCATATATGCCGATCTCATGAATTGTAAATGGCATGAGATCTCCTTTGACACAATAGATGATCCCACTTCTCACAAACTTCATACATTAGTGTAGCGAGAATGGAACTATGTTTTTCTCATGTATCCATGGTCTCCCAAGCAAAGCATTGAGAGATGTATCCGAGTCTATAATGTGAAACTTTGCTTCGGTCTTCCAATCATCTATCTCCAAGGGCAACACTATGGAGCTTAAGGCTTGTCACTCACTTGGAGTGTGATTCAATCTTCCCATCTTAGACTTACGAGTCTTCTAGACACTAAGACTTCCCTAGTTATAAGACACTTCTAAAAATTAGGTAAACACTTAACCTAAGCCTAAAGACTTAGAAGGGTTAACCATAAGATTAGGTTATGCCTTAAGGATTAGGATATTCCACCTACCCTACAACCCAAATCAAATCCATGTTCACCTTCTCAAACCTCAAGTTCAATTTAAACATCAAATTCAAATCCAAATTCAAACCCAAATTCCAAAACCAAATGATTGAAGTCCATGATCAAATCCAAACTTGAAACCCTTCCTAAGCCATATGACCTATCCCATGGACTTAGCCAAATCTTAATCCAAATCAATCCAAAATCAATTGATTTTCTCATAATAAATTTATATCTTCAATTATCTTCCTAAATATAAATCAAATCTACATTCAAATGATCAAAACTAAATCAAATTAAATCAAAACCCTTCCTAAGCCATATGACCTATTGCATGGATTTAGCCAATCTTTACTCCAATTCAAGTCAAACTCAATTGATTTTCACAAATCAATCATATTTTCAATCATCTTCACAAATTTAAATGAAACATACATTTAAATCATCAAAACTAAATCAAACCAAATCAAAATCCAAACCTAAGCCACATGAACCTACTCCATGGACTTAGCCAAATTCCTTCATTCCAAAACACAAATTCAATTGATTTTCTCATGAATCAATCATACCTTCAATCATATTCACAAATATAAATGAAATCTACAATCATCAAGCCAAACCAAAATCAACCCAAGTCAAACCCAACTTAACCTTTTTGACTTGAAATGTTCAAATGAACCAAAACCCATTTGAACCCAAGCCAATTGCAATTGAATTTATATATCAATCCCAACTCAACTAAATCAAACTCAACCCAAAACCAAGCTAACTAAACGCAATTGGTCCACTTGACCCATAGTGGCCAATTTGACCTATTTGAGCCAAGTTTTAATCCTACCCAAATTGGATTGAACCATGCCCATCAAAATCTCCCATCATGATTGTTGATAACCCTAGGTTGATCAATTGTCACAAATTGGGTCAAACCAAGTCAATCCCTTAACCCATATGTACCCAAAGTAGCCAAATTGCAACCTAAGCCAAATCACTTGAAACCAATGATTCATACTAAATCAAAATCAATATTTGAATATGACTTGACCTTGAATTGAGTCAAACCAAACCCAATTGGCCCTCTTGACCCAAGTTGACCCAAATTGACCTAAAAGGCTAAATTGGTCAAATCAAAATATAAACCAAATTGATTACAATCAATGATTCAAGTTCATTCCAAATTGATTGTTGAACTTGACCAAAGCCATGATTAGACCCAATTAAACCCAATTTACCTACTTGGCCCAAATTGACCTAAAGGTTCAAGTTGGCCTAAATCAAAACCAAACCCAAATTAATTGAAACCAAAGCCTACAATCATCTTCAATTAGTCAACTAAACCTAAACCAACACCCAACCCAAGATAATTTGGCAAATTTAGTTAAATTGGTCAACTTAACTCATTTGACCCAAATGAATTCAAATGAGCCAAAATCAAATCTAAGCCAAACTAAACCAAACCAATTGAACCAAAACATCCCAAATGATCATATGAACTTAACTCGACCCTTGGTTTGACCCAATTTGACCAATTGGTCTACTTGACCCAACCCAACCCAATTTGACCTAAATGAGTCAAATTAAGCCAAACCTAACCAAATCAACTCCAATTGACTTGAAATTTGGGCAAACCAACTTTTGGCTCATTTTAAATCTGCCCAAATCAAATCTAATGCTAAATGATCATTCTATTCTTAGGACAAGGGCATCATGTGAGACAAATCACCCATAATAGTCATTTCATTCCTGGCCACTTGGTACTCTCAATGGTCCACCTAAGCACCTAGACACGCTTCAACCCCTAAGGGGTGGTTGGGTCGATCATGACCAATGGGAGGTGAAATCACCTCACCCTCCTTTGGAACATTTGAAACCCATAGAAACCTATGATTCCTCCTTCCAGCCACCTCCACACCTTCAACCAACCAAGCCGAAGCTAACTCACCTCCTCCCGCCACCCACGACTCCTCGAGATGGCACTACCACTAAACCCATCCCACCATTTGATCAAGATGAAAGGGGTATACACCCCTCATTTCCACTCAAATACATACACAAAATCATTTCTGAGCCCTAGCTACCCAAGATGAGGCTAGAGCCATTCCCTAAGTTCCCAAGCTCATTCCTCATCAAAAAAATGCCATTCCCATCCATCCCAAAATAGACACTCCCATTTTTGACCTAACTCCCATTTCTCCATCAAACTCAAATTAACTTTTCACACACCTTCTAGGCCTCCTAGCAAGAAAGAATCATCTCCTAAGCTTCGAGCACAAGGTGGGACTTGATCAAGCTCGCTCATGGCCTTTGAGTGAACATTGAGGAATTGATCCAATTGCTTCAATGGGCTTCATCTCCACTAGGTGAAGCTTCCTCAATCATTCTGGCCGGTCTTGAGCTCCAAAGTGAGGCATGCTTCCAAAATTAGTCCTTAGGAAAAAATGGGTTGGATACCCTTGATCGATGTCGAAGGTGTGGGATCCTTGGAGTTGATCCAAGCTCGCAAGCTTGGATCAAGTGAGCAATGGTGACTCTATTCTCTCTCACTCTCATGATGATCACACACCATCCATTCCACATGATCAAAATGGACGATTGTGATTAGATTCTGATCAATTTGATTTAATCCTATTAAGCTATGGGATTAATCGTAATCGATGTTAGGACGTGAACGAAAAAGCTTCACTGTAGTAATCGAGTGATAAGTTTTAAGTAGCCAATCTCATGATGCCATGTGGAAAGTGTGTCGCGTTACTGCGCCATATGGCGCCAATAGGATTAGACTTTAATTAGGCTTAATTAATCATTTTTAATTGCTGAAACTTACAAAAATCATAAAAATCCATAGAGAAATAAGAAATATACAAATAAATACTCATTTTAAAGGTATTTTAAAAAATAATTAATTAAAAATGATCTTAAATAATTTTGAATAGTATTTAAGGTTTAATTACAAAATTTATTAGCTTAATTACTCTTTAATTACTTGAGCAATTCATCCCAAAATTTGTGGGTTAATTTAGTGGGATGACCATGATTTTCTTGGGATTTATTTCTCACTTAATTAGAATATTAATTAAACCTTAAATACTCTTTTAAGTTAATTAATGATTAATTAATCCCATGAATAGTAAATTGGTCAATTAAGTTTATTAATCATTGTTCAACAGTAAGTGAACTAAGAAATAAGGTTGGGACCCCTTTCCTAAGTTCATTTCACCCTTTTATAAAATGAAATTAATTAAGATTTAACTAATTAATTAAATCTCTTAACCAAATTGAAATCATAATCACATCTGACCTTAATTAATTAAATCATGGGGTAGATCTTTAGGTATTTAATAACCAAAAGGAGTTTAATGAAATTATGGTTAGTCTACATGTGTGAGAAAACCATAAGAGTAATTAATTAAGTCTCTTAATCAAATTAACTATTAGTCATGAGCCAATTTCATTAGGCCCCTTTTATTTCCTAGGATCATTGCAAGTTTATTTTCCATGCATATCATGTTGGCTCATAATTATTTAGTTAATTACTTTAAGGTGACATAAGTAAGGGTAATTATTCATCTAATGAAGGGTTCAACTTAATTAACCCATAAAATCAACTTAATTATATTTCATTAAATTAAATCAAATCACTAATGTGGGAATGGCTTTAAAACAAGTGATGATTTCTCTCCTCTTTAAATCAAATAAAATCCAAAACTTAATTAATAAAGAAGCTTTGGTTTGTTTTAAATAATCTTATTTGATTTCATTATCCTTAAGAACTAGTTTGGTTGAATGAATCACATGCTTATATTTGATAGTCCTCTTTCCAATCATGTTAAATTTGGTATGTCATTTGAATTCATGCATCCATCTTTTCAAAATCAAGTAAAATAAAATCCATCTTTTAATATATGTTATTATCACTATTAAATCCAAATTTATTTTTCAAAAGCTTATAAATGAATAATAATATGTGTTATGATGCTAGTTATGAATACATAAGAAATGCATGTGCTTATAGCATAAGTGTATGAATGTTGAGTTCTCTTCCTCTATTCATGTGTTGATTTATATAAGATTGAATGGTAATGAGTATATAGTCCGACATCCCGAACATGAAGATTAAGCTAGCCCCAATGAGGTCATTTGATTACCTCTCATGTTTAACAATGACACGCACCCATTTGATTTCATTCTTATGTATTTAAACATTAGAATTTGGATAGAGCTTTAATTCATATCTATAAGTGATTAAATTAAACAAAATATACAATCTTTGCATGATTTTCTTTCCCTCATTTATGTATACATCCATGTTTCCAAGAAAAGCAAGTATATAGTCTGACATCGAGAATATGAGGCTTTAGTTAGCCCCATGGATGTCATTTGATTACATCACTTCACCGGTTTAACAATGACACATACTTGATATCCTTGTACATGTATATGTATATGTGATTCGAATGAAAATCAATTTACATTAATTCCTATGTATATGTATATGTGATTCGTGAATGAAAATCAATTCTATGTTCATGTATGAATTTACATATGTTTGAATGCAAATTGGTATATCTAGACATCCCGAGAATATGAGGTTTTAGCTAGCTCCAAGGAGATCATTTGATTACCTCAATTCCTGATTTAACAATGCACATGCCTATTTAATTTCATTCTTATGTCCATTTTGTATAAGAATTTGGATAAAGTTTTAAATTAATATGTTTAAATAATTCAATCAAATAAAATATAAATTATAAACATACATATATACATTCATCATTTAAGTGTGCTAAAATATGTTGCATGTATAGATACACTTAGGATTAAATCATATGCATGTTACATGTGATGGAAAGGAATGATTTAATATATGTGGTATCAATTCAATTAAATTAATCTTAAGATGCCTTTCATTTTGAATAGGATTATTTAAAGTGAACCTAAACTTATGATTAATTAAATCATTTAATAAGCATTCACTAAAGAGAACTAAATCAAAATTAATATACTTTAGAAAGTTACTTAAGGTAGGGATAAAAGAGGCAATCTTTTTTCCTCTCTTTATAATGTAGTTGCTAAGTGTAATCAAATGAAACAAAAGAAAACACATTAAAATTCTCAAATCGCTTAAACTACTTCAAGTGAAATCAACCTCATGTTAAATTGAATCCTTCTACACTTAGAAAATACAACACTAATTCCTAACAAGACTTACCACACAAGCCTTAATACACGCAATTAAGTCACCACTTCTAGCTCTAAGTTAGACGGTATGATGTGATGTATGTTTTGTTTTATGATGTATTATTTTAGATTTGATGTTAGGGTGTATGCTTAGACTAGATGATAGGCCAATATTAGCCTAATCATATTTTTGAGGGATTATGCTTAAGGGATGCTTAAAATAAATGTGAATGCTCTTTTGCAAGTTGCTTAAATCTTTAAGCATAATCCAAGTTAGAGTGGGCTTAATTACCCATGTATAGGGTGCTAAGTCCAAATTATAAATACAATTGCTTGGGATTATATGTATATTTAGCTAAACTCTATTTTGCGTAAGATTTACTTTTCCCACATAAATGTAACTTTGCAATAGAATTGGGATTAGTTTTGTCTGGGTGCCCTATGATGCCTTTAAAGCAAACACCATCCAAATGAAAGAAGGAACCAAATTAGAAATTGAGATATGATGAAAGAAGACCCCATAGCATTTAATATAATTATAATTTTTTTCATATTCTAGGTTGTATATGGGTAGAGCTCGGCTACTCATGTTTTCTCTCTTCTTGAACAAATTTAATCAAGATGACTTTTATTATTTTATGATAGTTTATATAATTGTTTGATGTTATGTTTACATTGTGTGCATTAGGACAACATGCTTTTCGGTTTATTAAATGATTAATGCTTTAATGTTTGACTTGGATAAGTAGGCTCTTAGAATAAAATAACTTTTCTACCCAACTAATCACTCATTAAAAAATTATAAACAACTCATAACCTCATCATAAAGCCTAAGACCTAAATAAGATAATTGAAAGATTTAGCAACCCTTCTGTATGGTATGTTTCTTATCATTATGTATTTTCTCCTTTTAATCATGCATTTAGGCATAATAAATCCTAAAGCCTCACCAAAATGATGTGTCTAAAATGAAATAAAATTTGAAAAGATTTTGCATCAATAGATTAATTCATATGCTCATACCACTCATGCTCTAGTCTCTTAGAGAGTTTAGGACTTTAGTCTCTTTCTAATTAAATAACTAGCTATCTTGCAATTGATAAGACTAGACTACATGGTTTTAAAATCATAGGAAGAGTTAGTAGGACCAAGAGGTTATGAAGTTTAATTTCTCTCTTGTGGAGGTAAACCCATATGTCCACCTGTTGCTTAGATTTAGGTCATGCTTTAGCTCGTACTAAAGCACCCTAGATTTAGGATCCGAGGTAGCTATTTACTTGCTAAGCATAAATCCTCACCTCTTAGGATTCCCACAACCTTGTGTTGGTGGATTATAAGCCAGAATCTTAAATTTCAATTCAAAACATATAATGTAAAGAGGTGGTTGTGCTGTTGTCCCTAGAGTAAGTCTTCATCACCGAATTTAAATCAAGATGTCCTTCAGTGGCATGCCTCTTTAATACGATCGGTTGAGCTAAGCATATCCATCAAGTAAGGCCATGATTAGAGATTCCCCCAGCCTCTTTGGATAAGACAAGGCGTCAGATATGCTTAACTTAGCTTGAAACTTTCTAAGGTGAGCAGGACATTGTAATCAACTCTTGGTCCTCCACAAGCATATCCATGGGTGGAGCATCCTATGGTGGGGCAATCACTCATTGGAAATAATGAATTGCTTACTACGAGGTGCTACCTAGAGGTAGAACATCAAGTAAGTTGACTTTAATGACTTCTTGGAATGATGAGCTCGAAAGTTCTACCTTCTCATCTGCATACCTATAGCTTCTCCATGGGATTCTTGAGTGAGTTAACTCCAAGTCAATCTCAAGAGGTGAACCTAAAGCCCTAAACCCTAAAACCTCAAACCTAAACTCTAAACCCAAAAAAAACTCTAAATCCTAAAACCTAAACCCCATACCCTAAACCCAAAACCCTAAAAAGCTAAAAACCTAAACCTAAACTAAATAAAACCTAAAAATAAAATAAATAAAACTAAACCAAAAAAATAAAATAAAAATATTAACTAAAATAAATAAATAAACTAAATAAAAATAAAAAATAAACCTAAATAAAAATAAAATATCAAATCAAATCAAATAAATAAAAAATAAACTAAATAAACCAAAACCTATCGATTTACTAAATTTAAAAATAAAACCCTAATAAATCAACCCTAAACTAAATAAACCTAAACCTACAACCCTAAATACTAAAACTAAACCTAAACCCTAAACACTAACACTAAACTAAGCTCTAAAAGCATAAACCTAAACTAAACCTAAAACCCTAAACTAAACCCTAAACTAACTTACTTAAAAGCATAAACCCTAAACCCTAAACCTAAACCCTAAACCCTAACCCTAAACACTAAACCCTAAACCTAAAACCTAAACCCTATACTTAAAATAAAACCTGAACTCTAAACATAAAACCTAAACCCTAGACCCTAAACCCTAAATCCTAAACCCTAAAATAAAAAAATAAAATAAAGCCCTAACCCTAAACCCCCTAAACCATAAAGCCTAAAACCCTAAACCCCAAACCCAAAACTCAAAACCCTAAACCCTAAACTCTAAATCCTAAACCCTAAACCCTAAAAACCCTAAACCTTAAATCCTAAACACTAAACCCTAAACCCTAAACACTAAAACCCTAAACCCTAAACCCTAAACACTAAACCCTAAACCCTAAACCCTAACCCTAAAACCCTAAACCCTAAACCCTAAACCCTAAACCTTAAACCTAAACCCTAAAAACCTAAAAACCTGAACCTAAATAAAATAATAATAAAACTCAACTAAAAAATAAACCTAAACCTAAAAAATAAACTAAAACAAAAAACCTTAACTAAATTAAGTAAACTAAAAATAAATAAACAAAACTAAATAAAATACAAAATCCCTAGTTAAAAATAAAAAATAAAATAAGCTAAAATAAATAAAATAAACTAAGTAAACTAAATAAACTTAAATTAATCGATTTACTTACTTTAAAAAAACCCTTAAAACATAAATCCTAAACCCTAAACCCTAGACCCTAGACCCTAAACCCTAAAACTAACCTTAAACCTACAACACTAAACCAACAACCCTAAACCCTAAACTCGAAACCCTAAACCCTAAACCCTAAACCTAAACCCTAAACCCTAAAAGCATAAAACCTAAAACCCTAAACCCTAAACACTAAAATCTAAACCATAAACCCTAAATCCTAAACCCTAACCCTAAACCCTAAACCTTATACCCAAACCCTAAACCTAAACCTAAAGTAACTAAATAAATTAAAAAATAAATTTAAACCCTAAAACCTAATAAACCTAAACCTAAACCTAAATGCTAGGAATGGGTAGAACCTTAAAGGCAAGAACATCACCATCAAAATCTGGTGGAGAAAAGGGCATTTATCGGTGGTGGTTGGGGATCCGAGGCAGTGGATATGGAGGTGGTGGCCTAAAGTGGTGGTTATTGAGGAAGGAGTGATAGGTTACTATGGTGGTGGCGAAGGGAGAGATCAGGGATATGGTGGTGGATTTCGCTACTCGGGAAGCTAGGATGGTTCTAATGGGAAATGGAGAACCAAGAATCCAATCAATCTACTTCTTATGGAACCTTATAGAGATGGTTCTAGCTAGTTTTGATCTCTATGTGTGCTCCTTTTATCTATGTCATTGCTTGTGTTTAAAAACTTGGTGTGTTACTTGTTGATGAAATCAAAAGAAGAAATATTGAATCAAATTTATTCTGTTAAAATAAAAAAACCAAAAACAACCCTAAACTAAAACCTGAACCCTAAAACTAAAACCTAAACTTTAAACCCTAAACCCTAAAAATTGTAAACCCTAAACCCTAAACCCTAAATCCTAAACCCTAAAACCCTAAACCCTAAACCCTAAACCCTAAACCCTAAAAAACCCAAAAAACACTAAACCCTAAACCCTAAACCCTAAACCCTAACCCTAACCTTAACCCTAACTCCTAACCCTAACCTTAACCCTAGACCCCAAACACTAAACCCTAAACCCTAAAAATCCTAAACCCTAAAGCCTAAACCCAAAACATTAAACCCTAAACCCTAAACTAACCCCAAACCATAAGCTAACCCTAAACCCTAAACCCTAAACCCTAAACCTAAACCCTAAAATCCTAAACCCTAAACCCTAAACCCTAAATCCTAAACCCTAAAAACCTAAACCTAAACTAAATAAAACCTATAAATAAAATAAATAAATAAACCTAAACCTAAATAAAAAATAAAATAAAAAAATAAAAACATAAACAAAAACTAAACCTAAACTTAAAAATAAAATAAAATAAGTTAATAAAAATAAACTAAAATAAAATAAATAATAACCTAAACCTAAACTAAATAAAATAAAATAAACTAAAAAAACTCTAAATCCTAAACCCTAAATCCTAAACCCTAAACCTACAACCCTAAACTCTATACTCTAAATCCTAAACCTACAAAAATCTAAACCTTAAACCCTAAACTATAAAAAAAACCTAAACCTAAAATAAAAATAAAATAAACAAAATAAAATAAACTATACTTAAACTAAAATGAACTAGACTAAAATACATAAAACCTAAACCTAAACCTAAACTAAATAATTTAAAATAAACCCTAAACCCTAAACTAAAAAAAACCTAAACCTAAAATAAAATAAATAAATAAAATAAAATAAACTTAAACCTAAACTAAAATAAACTAAACTAAAATAAACAAAACCTAAACCTAAAGTAAACTAAACCTAAACCTAAACCTAAACTAAATAAAATAAAATAAACTAAAAATAAACCTAAACCTAAACTAAAAAAAATAAAACTTAAAAAATAAACCTAAAATAAAAACCTAAAATCTAAACCAAAAAATAAAATAAAATAAAAACCTAAACCTAAACCTAAAAATAAAAAAAATAAACCTAAACATAAAAAATAAAATAAAAATAAAACTCAACTAAAAAATAAACCTAAACCTAAAAAATAAACTAAAATAAAAAACCTAAACTAAAATAAATAAACTAATCTAAATAAAAAAAAATACAATAAATTAAAATAAATAAAAAATAAAATAAATTAATTAAATAAACCTAAACCTACTGGTTTACTTAATTTTTTTTTAAAATCTTAAGCTAACCCTAAACCCTAAACCCTAAGGGCTAAACCCTAGAAACCCTAAACACCAAAGCTTAAACATTAAACCTTAAATCATAAACCCTAAACCCTAAACCCTAAACCCTAAAACCCTAAACCTTAAATGCTAAACCCTAAAGCCTAAACACTAAACCCTAAAAATGTAAAAATTGAAATGTAAACTAAATAAAACCTAAAAATAAAATATATAAAAAACTTTAACCTAAATAAAATAATAAAATAAAAAAAATAAAAACATGAACTAAACCTAAACATAAACCAAAAAATAAAATAAAATAAACAAACAAAATAAACTAAAATAAAATAAATAATAACCTAAACTCAACTTAAAAATAAAATAAACCTAAGAATAAAAAACTAAATAAAGTAAAAAACTAAAGTAAAGTAAAGTAAAATAAACCTAAAATAAAATAATATAAAAACCTAAACCAAAAATAAATAAAAATAAACTTAAACCCAAAACTAAAAAACCTAAACCTAAAATAAAAATAAAAGAAACCTAAACCTAAACTTAAATAAACTAAACTTAATAAATAAAACCTAAACCTAAAATAAACTAAACCTAAACCATAAACTAAATAAAATAAAATAAACTAAAAATAAACCTAAACCTAAACTAAAAAAAATAAAACCTAGAAATAAACCTAAAATAAAACCTAAACCTAAACTTAAAAAAAAAATAAAATAAAACCTAAACCAAAAATAAAAATAAAAAATAAATAAAACCTAAAATAAAAAATAAAAATAAAACTAGACTAAAATTAAACATAAACATAAACCTAAACTTAAAAATAAAAAAAAATAAAAATACTAAACTAAAATAAATAAACCTAAAATAAAAAAACTAAACTAAATAAAAACAAAATTAACCTAAATAAAAATAAAAAATAAAATAAACTAAATAAACTAAATAAACTTGAACCTGCCAGTTTTCTTAACTTAAAATAAAAAAAAAACTAAACCCTACACGCTAAACATACACTACACCTTAAACACTAAGCCCTAAATGCTAAACCTTAAACCTTAAACTCTAACCCTAACCTTAAACCCTAAACCCTAAACCTAAACCCTAAACCCTAAAACCCTAAATCATAAACCCTAAACCTTAAACCATAAACTCTAAAAACCTTAAACCCTAAAGCCTAAACCCAAAATTAACCCAAAACCCTAAGCTAACCCTAAACCTTAAACCCTAATCCCTTAAAACTCTAAACCTTAAAGCTTAAACACTAAAACGTAAACCCTAAACCCTAAATCTAAACCCTACACCCTAAAACCCTAAGCTCTAAAACCCTAAACCCTAAACCCTAACCTAAACCTAAACCCTAAACCCTAAATAAATAACCCTAAACTAAACCTAAATAAAGTAACTAAATAAATTAAAAAAAGAAACCTAAAACCTAAGAATGGGCAACCTGATAATGATCATCAAACGTGCTCCTAGATTTAAAAAGCTGAAAGTTATCAAAGGATGGGATCTAGAAGTGCTAGTGGATATGGAGGAAATA
Source organism: Cymbidium sinense (assembly GCA_021442155.1). Lineage (NCBI taxonomy): Eukaryota > Viridiplantae > Streptophyta > Magnoliopsida > Asparagales > Orchidaceae > Cymbidium > Cymbidium sinense. Next base: position 356,721,522 of record CM038214.1, on the reverse strand, counting down.
AAAAATGGTTATGGAGGTGAGAGGAGTGACAAAGGTTACAACCATGAATGAGGGAGAGATCGAGGATATGATGGTGGATCAACTCGAGAGGCTAAATCAAATTGGAGAAATTGAAGAATGGCCGATCCATCTACTTTATGGAACTGTCTTTAAATAGAGATCTAGTTATCTAAGTTTTTGATTTACTTCATTTTTCATCTATGTCGTCAAATGTCTCAAAACTTGGTGTGTTTCGATATCAAAAGAAGAAATGTTGAATCTAAATTTGTTCTTTGTTAAAATAAAAAAAAATCCAAAAATCTAAAACCCTAAACTAAAACATGAACCCTAAACGTAAAACCTAAACTAAAATCCTCAAAAACCCTAAACCCTAAACCCTAAACCCTAAAACATAAAACCCTAAACCCTAAACCCTAAACCCTAAACCCTAAACCCTAAACCCTAGAACATAAACCATAAACCCTAAACCCTAAACCCTAAACCTTAAAAGCTAAAACTTAAACCTAAACTAAATAAAGCCTAAAAAAATAAATAAATTAAAAACCTTAACCAAAATAAAATAATAAAATAAAATAAAACAAAACCCTAAACTAAATCCTAAACTTAAACCTAAACCTAAAAAGAAAATAAAAAATAAAAAAGAACTAAAATAAAATAAAAAAAAGCTAAACTAAACTAAAAAGAAACCTAAATAAAGGAAAAACTAAACCTAAAAAAAATAAAATAAAAACTAAATAAAAACCTAAACCTAAAAAATAAACCAAAAAATAAATACAAAATAAAACCAAACCCTAAACTAAAAAAAAACCTAAACTTAAAATAAAAAAAATAAACTTAAACCTAAACTAAAATAAACTAAACTAAAATAAAACCTAAACCTAAACCTAAAATAAACTAAACCTAAACCTAAACCTAAACCCTAAATAAAATAAAATAAACCTAAACCAAAAATAAAATAAATAAAACTAAACTTAAGAAAATAAAATAAAACCTAAACCTAAACCTAAAAATAAAAAATTAAACCTAAACCTAAAAAATAAAATAAAAATAAAGCTAAACTAAAAAATAAACCTAAACATAAACTTAAACCTAAAAAATAAAATAAAATAAAATACCTAAACTAAAATAAATAAACCTAAAATAAATAAACTAAACTAAATAGAAATAAAAATACACCTAAACAAAAATAATAAAATAAAATAAGATAAAATAGATAAAAAATAAATTAAATAAACTAAATAAACCTAAACCTATGAATTTACTTAATTAAAAAAGAAAACCCTAACCCTAAACCCTAAACCATAAAACTAACCCTAAACCATAAACCTTGAACCCTAAACCTACAACCCTAAACCCTAAACCCTAAACCTACAACCCTAAACACTAAACCCTAAACCTAAAACCCTAAACCCTAAACCCTAAACCCTAAGCCCTAAAAACCTAAAAACCTAAAAACATGAACTTAAAATAAATAAAACCTAAAAATAAAATAAATAAATAAATCAAAATCTAAACAAAATACAAAAAAATAAAAATAAAAAGCTAAACTAAAACCTAAACCTAAACCTAAACCAAAACCTAAATGTAAAAATAAAATAAAATAAATAAAAACCTAAACTCAACTAAAAAATAAAATAAACCTAAAATAAAACCTAAATAAAATAAAACTAAATAAAATAAAAATAAAAAAACCTAAAATAAAATAAAATAAAACTAAATAAAACTTAAACCTAAAAATAAACCTAAAACCTAAAAATAAATAAAAAATAAAACCTAAACCCAAACTAAAAAAATAAACAAAATAAAATAAAAAACTTAAACTAAAATAAACTAAACTAAAATAAATAAAACCTAAACCTAAACCAAAAAATAAACTAAACATAAACCCTAAACTAAATAAAATAAAATAAACTAAAACAAATCTAAACCTAAACTAAAAAATAAATAAAACCAAAAAATAAACCTAAAATAAAACCTAAAACTTAAACCTACAAAAGTAAAATAAAACCTAATCCTAAACCTAAAATTTCAAATAAAACTAAACCTAGAAAATAAAATAATATAAAATGAAACTAAAAATAAACCTAAACCTAAACTTAAAATAAACTAAAATAAAACCTAAACTATAATAATAAACTAAAATAAAAAACTAAACTAAACAAAAAATAAAAATAAATTGAAATAAAATAAAATAAATAAATTAAATAAATAATAAACTAAATAAACCTAAACCTATGAGTTAACTTAATTTAAAAAAAATAATATAAAATGTCTAACCCTAAACCCTAAACCATACACCCCAAACCCTAAACCATAAACCTAAAAACCCTAAACCCTAAACCCTAAACCCTAAACCCTAAACCCTAAACCCTAAACCCTAAACCCTAAACCCTAAACCCTAAACCTTGAAAACCCTAAACCCTAAAGTCTAAACACTAAACCCTAAATCCTAAACCCTAAATCATAATGTTAAACCTTAAACCCTACACCCTAAATCCTAAACCCTAAACCCTAAACCCTAACTAAAACCAAAACCTAAAACCTAAAACCTAAACTTAAACTAAATAAAATCTAAAAAATAAAACTAAAATAAACTAAAACCTAAACCTAAACCTAAAATAAAATAAAATAAACTAATAAAAATAAACTAAAATAAAATAAATAAAATAAACAAACTAAAAAATAAAATAAAACTAAGAATAAAAACCTAAATAAATAAAACCAAACATAAAATAAAATAAAATAAACCTAAAATAAAATAAAATAAAAATTAAATAAAAATCTAAACCTAAAAATAAACCTTAAAAAAAAATCTAAACCCTATACTAAAAAAAAAACTAAACCAAAAACAAAAAAAAAAAACTAAATAAACCTAAACCTCTAGGTTTAATTAATTTAAAAAAAAAACTAAACCCCTAAACCCTAAACCTTAAAACTAACCCTAAACCCTAAACTAAACCCAAGCCTAAACACTAAACTAAAAAAATAAACCCTAAACCCTAAACCCTAAACCCTAAATAAACTAACCCTAAATTTAAACCCTAAACCTAAAACCTAAACCTAAACTAACCCTAAACTAAAACCTAAACTATAAACCTAAACTAAACCTAAACTAACCTAAACCCAAAACCTAAGCTAAGCCTAAACCTAAACTAACCTAAAATAACCTAAACCCTAAACTAAACCCTAAACCTCAAAACCTAAAGCTAATAAAAACCTAACCTAAACCTAAACATAAACCCTAAATCTTAAACCCTAAACTAAACCAACCTAAACCCTAAAAGCATAAACACTAAAGCCCTAAACTAAACCTAAACTCTAAACCCTAAACACTAACCCTAAACCTAAACCCTAAACTAATAAATTAACTAAGTAAACTAATAAATAAACTTAAACCATAAACCAATAAATGTAAACAATAAGAATGAACCTTGACTAAGAACATCACCAATCAAGATCTTAGTGGTGAAGGCAGGTTATGGTTAAAATGGTGATCAGGTGCTGGTTATGAGGTGGTGGTCGAGCAATGGTGGTTATGGAGGCGAGGAACGAGGTTACCACATGGCGAGGGAGAGATCAGGATATGAAATGGATCTACTCGAGAGGCCTGGGTGGTTCTAATGAGAATTATAGAAATTGAAGAATGGCCGATCCATCTTCTTATGGAACTGTGTCCTAAAGAAAGATGATTCTAGTTATCTAGGGTTATTGATTTCCTCTATGCATGCTCATTTTTATCTATGTCATCACTTATGTCTTAAAAAACTTGGCGTGTTACTTGGTTGATGAAATTGAAAAGAAGAAATGTTGAATCTGAATATTTTTTTTATTAGAAAACCAAAACCCTAAACCATAAAATAAAACCTGAACCCTAAACCTAAAGCCTAAACTCTAAATGCTAAACCCTAAACCCTAAAAACCTTAAACACAAACCCTAAACCGTAAACCCTAAAACCCAAAATCCTAAACCCTAAACCATAAACCTTAAAGCCAAAACCCTAAACCTTAAACCCTAAACCCTAAACCCAAAACCATAAACCCTAAACCCTAAACCCTCAACTAATACTAAACCCTAAACCCTAAGAAGTTACAAACTTAAACCTAAACTAAATAAAACCAAAAAATAAAATAAATAAATAAACCTAAACCAAATAAAATAAAATAAAAACCTAAACTAAAAACTAAACCTAAACCTAAAAAGAAAATAAAATAGAAAATAAAAACTAAACTAAAATAAAATAAATAAAAACCTAAACTAAACTAAAAAAAATAAAAAACCTAAATAAAATAAAAACTTAGTCAAAAATAAAAATGGAATAAACCTAAAATAAAAAAAAATAAACCTAAAATCAAAATAAAATAAACTAAAAATAAAATAAAATAAAAACTAAATAAAACTTAAGCTGAAAAAATTATCCTAAACATAAAACCAAAAAAAAAAAAAAAAAACCCTAAACTAAAAAAAAAAGCTATACCTAAAATGAAAATAAATTAAACCTAAACATAAACTAAAATAAAATAAACAAAAATAAATAAAACTTAAACCTAAACCTAAAAAAATTAAATCTAAACCAAAGCCTAAACCCTAAATAAAATAAAAATAAACCTAACCCTAAACTAAAAAATAAACCTATAAATAAACTTAAAAAAAAAACCAAAAACCTAAACCTAAAAAAAAACATAAACCTAAACCGAAAAGTAAAAAATAATACCTAAACCTAAAAAATAAAATTAAAATTAAAATAAACTAAAACATAAACATAAACCTAAACCTAAATCTAAAAAATAAAATAAAATAAAAAACCTAAGCTAAAATAAATAAACTTAAAATAAATAAACTAAATTAAATAAAAATAAAAATAAACCTAAATAAAAAAAAAAAAAATAAAATAAACTAAAATAAATAAAAAATAAACTAAATAAACCCTAAACCTATGAGTTTACTTAATTTAAAAAAATAAAAAATAAAAATTAAAAAATAAAAAAAACCATAACCATAAACCCTAAACCCTAAACCCTAAAACTAACCCAAAATCCTAAACACTAATCCCTAAACCCTATACCATGAAACATACAAACATAAACCCTTAACCCTCGACCCCAAACCCTCAACCATAAATCCTAAACACTAAAAACCTAAAAACCTAAACCTAAACTAAATAAAACATAAAAATAAAATAAATAAAAAACCTAAAACTAAATAAAAGAAAAATATAAAATATAATAAAAACTTAAGCTAAAACCTAAACCTAAACCTAAACATAAAAATAAATTAAAATGTAAAATAAATCATAAATCAAAATAAATTAAATAGAAACCAAAACTAATCTAAAAAAATAAAATAAACCTAAAACTAAAAACTTAAATAAAATAAAACTAAACGAAAATAAAATAAAATAAATCTAAAATAAAATCAAATAAAAAGTAAATAAAAATTAAAACTTAAGAAATAAACCTAAAAATAAATAAAAAATAAAACCTAAACCCTAAACTAAAAAAAAACCTAAACCTAAAATAAACAAGATAAAATAAACCTAAACCTAAACTAGAATAAACTAAACTAAAATAAATAAATCCTAAACCTAAACCTTAAACTAAATATAATAAAATAAAATAAAAATAAACCTAAACCTAAACTAAAAAGTTAAACTTAAAATAAACTTAAAATAAAACCTAAAACTAAACCTAAAAAAATAAAATAAAACCTAAACCTAAACCTAAAAAATTAAAAATAAAACCAAACCTAAAAAATTAAATAAAAAATAAATCTAAACTAAAAAAATAAACATAAACATAAAGCTAAACCTAAAAAATAAACTAAATAAAAAACTTAAAATAAATAAATAAACTAAAAATAAATAAACTAAATTAAATAAAAATAAAAAATAAAAATAAAAAAATAAAACAAACTAAACTAAATAAAAATAAACTAAATAAACCTAAACCTACTGGTTTACTTAATTTAAAAAAACCTAAACCTTAAAACCTAAACCCTAAATCCTAAATCCTAAATCATAACCCCTAAAACTAACCTTAAACCCTAAACCCTAATCCTACAACCATAAACCCTAAACCCTAAACCCTAAAAAACACTAAACCTTAAGCTAACCCTAAACCCTAAGCATTAAAACCCTAAACCCTAAAGCCTAAAGCCTAAAGCCTAAACCCTAAACCCTAAATCTTAAACCCTAAACCCTAAAACCTACAACCCTAAACCCTAAATCCTAAACACTAAACCCTAAACCCCAAACCTGAAATCCCAAACCCTAAACCTTAAAACCCAAAAATCCTAAACCTAAACTAAAAATATATATATATATAAATAAAATAAATAAAAAAGCCTAAACCTAAATAAAATAAAAAAATAAAATAAAATAAAAATACTAAAACCTAAACCTAAACCTAAATGCAAAAATAAAATTAAATAAAACTAAAAGCTAAACTAAAATAAAATAAACCTAAAAATTTTAAAAATAATAAATAAAATGATAATTAAATAATAATGTAAACTTAAAAATCAAACCTAAAAATAAATAAAAATAAAACCTAACCATAAACTAAAATAAAAACCTAAACCTAAAATGAAAAAAAAAAACCTAAACCTAAACTAAAATAAACTAAACCAAATAAATAAAACCTAAACCTTAACCTAAAATAACCTAAACCTAAACCCTAAATAAAATAAAATAAAATAAAATAAAAATAAACCTAAACCTAAACTAAAAAATAAAAACTTAAAACATAAACCTAAAAAATTAAAATAAAACCCAAAACCTAAACCTAAAAATAAAAAGTAAAACCAAAACTAAAAAATTAAATAAAAAACTAAACTATAAAATAAGCATAAACCTCAATCTAAACCTAAAAAATAAAGTACAATAAAACACCTAAACTAAAATAGGTAAACCAAAAATAAATAAACTAAACTAAGTAAAAAAAAATAAAACCTAAATAAAAATAAAAAATAAAAAATAAACTAAAATAAATAAAATAAACTAAATAAACTAAATAAACTAAACCTAGCTTTTAATTTAAAAAAACACTACACCCAAAACCTAAACTCAACCTAAATCCTAATTTAAACCCTAAACTCTAAACACTAAAATTATCCCTAAACCTAAACCCTAAACCCTAAACCCTAAACCTTAAAAAACCTAACCCTAAACCTAAATAACTAAAACCTAAACCTTATACCCTAAAACCCTAAACTAACCCTAACCTAAATCTAAATAGTAAACCTAAACCTTAACCCTAAACAACTAAACCTTAAAATACCCTAAAACCTAAACCTAAAGTTTAAACCCTAAGATAAACTCCTAAATCTAAACTTAAACCCTAAACTCAAAAAACTCAAAGAAACTAAACCCTAAACCTAAACTAAAACCCTAACCCTAACCTAACCCTAAACTAAACTAAACCCTAAACCTAAACCTTAAACTTAAAAACTAAACTCCTAAAGAGTAAACCTTAAACTTTAAACTAACCCTAAACCCTAAGCTAACTATAAACCCTAAATCTTAAACTCAATATACCCTAAACCTTAAAGTCTAAACACTAAACCCTAAACCCTAAATCCTAACCCTAAACCATAAACCCTAAAACCCTAAACCCTAAAATACTAAACCATAAACCCTAAACCCTAAACCCTAAACCTTGTAAACATAAAAACCTAAACCTAAACTAAATAAAACATAATAATAAAATAAATAAAAAAAACCTAAACCTAAATAAAAAAAAAATAAACATAAACTAAAACCTAAACCTAAACCTAAAATAAAAAATAAAATAAAACATAGAATTAAACTATAAATAAAATAAATAAAAGCCTAATCTAAACTAAAAAATAAAATAAACTAAGAATAAAACCTAAATAAAATAAAACTAAACTTAAAATAAAAAATAAAACCTAAAATAAAATTAAATAAAAATTAAATAAAAACCTAAACCTAAAAAGTAAATAAAAAATAAAACCTAATCACTAAACAAAAAAAAAAACTAAACTTAAACCTAAAATAAAATAAATAAAATAAAGTAAACCTAAACAAAAACTGAAATAAATAAATCCTAAGCCTATACCTAAAATAAACTAAACCTAAAGCTAAACCTAAACTAAATAAAATAAAATAAACTAAAAATAAACCTAAACTTATACTAAAAAATAAACCTAAAAATAAGCTTAAAATAAAAACCTAAAACCTAAACCTTAAAAAAAAATCTAAAACTAAACCTAAAAATAAAAATTAAACCTAAAAAAAATTGTTAAAAAACTAAATTAAAAAATAAACCTAAACATAAACCTAAACCTAAAAGTAAATAAAATAAAAAATTTAAACTAAAATAAATAAACTAAACTAAATAAAAATAAAAAATAAAACTTAATAAAAATAAAAATAATAAAAAAAAAATAAAATAAATTAAAAAAAACTAAATAAACCTAAACCAGCAGTTTACTTAATTTAAAAAAAAAACTAAACCCTAAACCTTAAACCCTAAATCCTAAATCCTAAACCCAAAACTATAAACCCTAAAATGAACCCTAAACACTAAACCCTAAATACAACACAAAACCTACAACCATAAAACCTAAACCCTAAATCCCAAACCATAAACCCTAAACCATTAACCCTAAATACTAAACCTTAAACGTACAACCCTCAACAATAAACCCTAAACCCCAAATGCTAAACCCTAAAAAACCCTAAACCCTAAACCCTAAACTAATCTTAAACCTTTAACCCTAAACCCTAAATCTTAAACCCTAAACCCTAAACTCTAAACTATAAACACTAACCCTAACCCTAAACCCTAAACCATAAACCCTAAACCCTAAACCCTAAACCCTAAACCTAAACCCAAAATCCTAAACTAAACCTAAACCCTAAACCCTAAACCCTAAACCCTAAAAACCCTAAACCCTAAATCCTAAACTATAAACCCTAAACAAGACTTAAACCTTAAGCTAACCCTAAACCCTAAATCCTTAAAATTGTAAATTATAAAGCCTAGAAATTAAACACTAAACCCAAATCTATAAACCATAACCTTAAACCCTAAACCCTAAAACCCTAAACCCTAAACCCTAAACCCTAAACCGTAAACCCTAAAAACTTAAAAACCTAAACCTAAATATAATAAAAAATAAAATAAAATACAAAATTAAAACTAACCTAAACCAAAAAATAAAATAAATAATAAAATTAAAATAAACTAAAATAAAATAAATAAAACCTAAACTAAACCAAAAAATAAATAAACCTAAGAATAAAACCTAAATAAAATAAAACTAAATATAAAATACAAATAAAATAAACTTAAAATAAAATAAAATAAGAATTAAATAAAATCTAAACCTAAAAAATAAACCTAAAATAAAATCAAAAAATAAATAAATAATAAAACCTAAACCCTAAACTAAAAAAACCTAAACCTAAAATAAAAATAAAATAAACCTAAGCCTAAACTAAAATAAAATAAACTAAAATAAATAAAACCTAAAATAAACTAAACCTAAACCTAAACTAAATAAAATAAAATAGACTAAAAATAAACCTGAACCTAAACTAAAAAATAAAACATAAACCTAAAAAAATAAAATAAAAACATAAACCAAAACCTAAAAATAAAAATAAAACACAACTAAAAAATAAACCTAAACCAAAACCTAAACCTAAACCAAAAAAAATAAATTAAAAAAACCTAAACTAAAATAAATAAACCTAAAATAAATAAAAACTAAATAAAATAAAAAATAAAAATAAAAAATAAAAATAAACCAAAATAAGAATAAAAATAAAATAAACTCAAATAAATAAAAAATAAACTAAATAATCTACCTTTACTTAATTTGAGAAAAAAAGTAAAATGCTAAACCCAAGATACTAAACCCTAAACCCTAAACCCTAAAACTAACCCTAAACCCTAAACCCTAAGCTTACTACCCTAAACCTAGAACCATAAACCCAAAAAGCTTAAACACTAAACCCTAAACAATAAACCCTAAACAGTAAACCCTAAAACCCTAAACCCTAAACAATAAGCCCTAAAACCCTAAACCCTAAGCCCTAATCCTTAAACCCTGAAACCTACAACCCTAAATCCTATACCCCAAATAGAACTTAAACCCTAAACCCTAAACCCTAAATTAACCTTAAAACCTAAACCCTAAACTAACCCTAAACCCTAAACCTAAGAATAGGAAGAACCTGAATGACAGGAACAACTCCTTCAACTAAGCTTAGTCTAGATCTAGTGGCAGAGGCAAAGGCGAAGGCAGCAATTATCGCAGTGGTGGTGGGGGATCTGGAGGTGTTGGTGGATATAGAGGTGGTGGTTGGATAAGTGGTGGTTAAGGAGGTGAGTGGAGCGATGGATGTTACAACCGTGGTGGTCACAGAGGGAGAGATCGAGGATATGATCCCGCTAGAGATGGGGTGGTTCCATGGGAACTAGAGAAATCAAGAACAACCGATATCGCTTATGGAACTGTGTCTTTACAGTAGAGACAGTTCTACTTATCCAGGGTTTTTGATTTGCACTATGGGTGCTCATTTTTTATCTAAGTCGTCGCTTGTGTGTTACAAAACTTGGGGTACTACTTGGTTGATGAAATTGAAAAGAGGAAATGTTGAATTTGAATTTGATCTTTATTAAAAAAAACCTTAAACCCTAAATCCTAAACCCTAAACCCTAAATCCTAAACCCTAAACCCTAAACTGAAACTTAAAACCTAAAACTAAATCCTAAACCCTAAACCAAAAACCCAAAACCCCAAACCCTAAACCTTAAACCCTAAACCCTAAACCATAAATCTTAAACCTTAAAAAGCTAAAAACCTAAACCTAAACTAAATAAAATAAAAAAATAAAATTAATAAAAAAACCTAAACTAAAATAAAATTTAAAAAAATAAAAACTAAACTAAAATAAAAGAAATAAAACCTCAACTAAATTATGAAAATAAAATAAAATAAAATAAAAAATAAAATAAAACCTAAACCTAAAAATAAACCCAAAAAATAAACCAAAAATAAATAAAATAAAACATAAACCCTAAACTAAAATAAACCTAATACTAAAATAAAAATAAAATAAACTAAGTAAAATAAACCTAAACCTAAAATAAAATAAACTAAACTAAAATAAATAAAACCTAAACCTAAACCTAAACCTAAACCTAAGCTAAATAAAATAAAATAAACTAAAAATAAACCAAAACCTAAATTAAAAAAAATAAAACTTAAAAATAAACCTAAAACCTGAACCTAAAAAAATAAAAACCTAAACTCTAAACCCTAAGAATGGGCAATCTTGATGGCAAACATCATCTAACTAGGCTAGATTTGGCAATGGAGGCAAAGGAAGGCGATTATTGATGGTGGTGGTGGGGATTTGGAGGTGATGGTGGATATGGAGGTTGGAGCAATGGGGGGCGGTGAGGAGAAGAGACGGAGGTTATAGTTGTTATGGTGGTAAAGGGAGAGATTGGGGATATGATGGCGGATCCCGCTACATGAGAGGCAGGGGTTGTTCTGATGAGAACTGGAGAAACTAAAGAATGACCAATCCGATCTACTACTTATGGAATTGTCTTTACAGTAGAGACGATTCTAATTATCTAGGGTTTCTGATTTGCTCTATGGGTGCTCATTTTTGATCTATGTCGTTGCTTATGTCTTAGAAAACTTGGGGTGCTACTTGGTTGACAAAATTGAAAAGAATAAATGTTAAATCTAAATTTGTTCTCTATTAAAATAAACTTTAAACCCAAAACCCAAAACCCTAAATCCTAAATAAAACTTAAAATATAAACCTAAAACTTAAACCCTAAACCCTAAACACTAAACCCTTAAAACCCTAAACCCTAAACACTAAACCCTAAACTGTAAACCCTAAACCTTAATCCTTAAATCTTAAACCCTAAACCCTAAACCTTAAATCCTAAAACCCAAAACCCTAAACCTAAACCCTAAACCCTAAAACCATAAACCCTAAACCCTAAAACATACAACCCCAAACCCTAAACCCCAAACCATAACCTAAACTAAACCCTAAACCTAAATCTAAACTAACCCTATACCCTAACCTAAACCCTAAACTAACTATAAACTAACCCTAAACCCTAAGCTAAACTTTGAATAAAGATGTCATTAGAGTAGATCTAAAGAATGACCTAATCTAACATAATTATGGAAGCTAAAGAAAATGTATTCAAGAGACTTTCCCTTGATTGTAGAGATTTGAATACCCTAAACCCTAACCCTAAATCATATTATATTACCATATATTATAGTATAATGTAGCATCATTTATTTGAGCATATAGTGATGTGTTTTGGATGTTATAAGATGTTTTCAAATGTTGTAGTATATTATGGTATTGTGCTCTAGTCTATATTAATATAAATCATAATAAAACCTAAACCTAAACTAAAAAATAAAGCCTAAAAATAAACTTAAAATAAAAACTTAAAAACTAAACCTAAAAAACAAAATAAAAACCTAAACTTAAACCTGAAAATAGAAAATAAAACTAAAACCTAAAAAATTAAATAAAAATAAATCTAAAATAAAAAATAAGCATAAATCTAAACGTAAACCTAGAAAGTAAACTAAAATAAAAAACCTAAATAAAAATAAATAAACTAAATTAAATAAAAAAAATAAACCTAAATAAAAATAAAATAAACTAAAATAAATAAATAAAATCAACTAAATAAACCTAAACCTACTAGTTTACTTAATTTAAAAAAACCCTAAACCCTAAACCCTAAACTCTAAACCCTAAACCATAACCCCTAAAACTAATCTTAAACCCTAAACCCTAATCCTATAACCCTAAACCCTAAACCCTAAACCCTAAACCTTAAACCCTAAACCCTAAAAAACATTAAACCTTAAACATTAAACCCTAAACTAACCCTAAACCCAAAACTCTAACTCTACCACTAAACCATAAACCTTAAACCTTAAAACCCTGACCCTAAACCCTAAACCCTAAACCTTAAAGCCTAAACCTTACACCCAAAACCCTAAGTCTTAAACCCTAAACCCTAAACACTAAACCCTAAACCCCAAACACTAAACCCTAAAAACCAAAAAACCTAAACCTAAACTAAAATAAAAAATAAAAATAAAATAAATAAACAAGCTTAAACCTAAAATAAAATAAAATAAAAACCTAAACTAAAACTTAAACCTAAACCTAAACATAAAAATTAAATTAAATTAAAACTTAAAACTAAACCAAAATAAAATAAACCTAAAGAATAAAAAACCTAAATAAAATAAAAGCTAAACATAAAATAAAATAAAATAAACCTAAAATAAAATAAAATAAAAACTAAATAAAAACCTAAACCTTAAAAATAAAATTTAAAATAAAACCCAAAAATAAATAAAAAGTAAAACCTAAACCCTAAAGAAAAATACCTAAACCTAAAATGAAAAAAAAAACCTAAACCCTAAACAAAATAAAATAAAATAAACTAAAAATAAACCTAAACTAGAAAATAAAACCTAAAAATAAAACTAAAATAAAAACATAAAACATAAACCTAAAAAAAAATAAAATAAAAACCTAAACCTAAACTTAAAATAAAAATAAAACCAAAACTAAAAAAATAAAAAAACTAAACTATAAAATAAGCATAAACCTAAATCTAAACCTAAAAATAAACTAAAATAAAAAACTTAAACTAAAATAAGTAAACCTAAAATAAATAAACCAAACGAAATAAAAATAAAAAATAAAATAAACTAAATGAATCTAAACCTAGTGGTTAACTTTTAAAACACAAAACCTAAAACACTAAACCCTAAACCCTAAATCCTAAACTTTAAACCCTAAAATTTAAACCCTAAAAATATCCTTAAACACTAAACCCTAAACCCTAAACACTAAAAAACCATAAACCCTAAACCCTAAACCCTAAAATAACCCTAAAACCAAAACCCTAAACCTTAAACCCTAAACCCTAACCCTAACCCTAAATCTGAAACCATAAACCCTAAACCCTAAACCATAAACTAACCCTAAACCCTAAACCTTATACCCTAAACCCTAAAGCCTAAAGCCTAAACCCTAAAATAACCCTAAGCCCTAAACCTTAAACCCTAAACCCTCAAATATGTAAACCCTAAAGCCTAAACACTAAACCCTAAACCCTAAACCCTAAATCAAAACCCTAACCCTAACCATAACCCTAAACCATAAACCCTAAACCATTAACCATAAACCCTAAAACCCTAAACCTTAAACCCTAAAAACCTTAAACCCTAAAGAGTAAACCTTAAATCCTAAGCTAACCATAAACCCTAAACCCTAAACCCTAAACCTTAAACGCACTAAACCCTAAACCCTAAAGCCTAAACACTAAACACTAAACCCTAAATCCTAAAGCCTAAACCCTAAACCCTAAACCCTAAATCTTAAACCCTAAACCTTAAACCCTAAAACCTAAACCCTAAACCCTAAACCCCAAACACTAAACCCTAAAAACCAAAAAACTTAAACCTAAACTAAAAATAAAAAATAAAATAAATAAATAAAAAAGCCTAAACCTAAATAAAATAAATAAAAGAAAATAAAAACCTAAACTAAAACTTAAACCTGAACCTAAACATAAAAATAAAATTAAATTAAAACTTAAAACTAAACCAAAATAAAATAAACCTAAAGAATAATAAAAGCTAAACGTAAAATAAAAAAAAATAAACCTAAAATAAAATGAAATAAAAACTAAATAATAACCTAAACCTAAAATAAATAAAAAAATAAACCTAAAAAAAATACCTAAACCTAAATGAAAACCTAAACCCTAAACTAAATAAAATAAAATAAACTAAAAATAAACCTAAACTAGAAAATAAAACCTAAAATAAACCTAAACTAAAAACATAAACATAAACCTAAAAAAAATAAAATAAAAAACATAAATAAACCTAAAATAAAAAAAAAATAAAACTAAAACTAAAAAAATAGATAAAAAAAACTAAACTATAAAATAGGAATAAACTTAAATCTAAACCTAAAAAATAAACTAAAATAAAAAACTTAAACTAAAATAAGTAAACCTAAAATAAATAAACTAAACGAACTAAAAATAAAAAATAAACCTAAATAAAAAAAATAAAAATATAATAAACTAAATCTAAACCTAGTGGTTTACTTAATTTTTAAAAAAACCAAAACCCAAAACACTAAATAACCCTAAATCCTAAACATTAAACCTAAACTTTAAACCCTAAAACTATCCAAACACTAAACCTAAACCCTAAACACTAAAACCCTAAACCATAAACCCTAAACCCTAAAATAACCCTAAAACCAAAACCCTAAACCTTAAACCCTAAACCCTAAACCTTAAATCCTAAACCCTAACCCTAACCCTAAATCCTAAACCATAAACCCTAAACCCCAAACCATAAACTAACCCTAAACCCTAAACCTTATACCCTAAACCCTAAATCCTAAATCCTAAACCCTAAAATAACCCTAAACCCTAAACCTAAACTCTAAACCTCAAATATAAACTAGTTTAAACACTAAACCCTAAACCCTAAACCTAAAACTAAAACCCAAACCCTAACCCTAACTATAACCCTAAACTATAAACTCCATTAACCCTAAACCCTAAAACCCTAAACCTTAAACCCTAAAAACCTTAAACCCTAAAGAGTAAACCTTAAACTTTAAATAACCTTAAACCCTAAGCTAACCGTAAACCCTAAACCCTAAACCCTAAACCTTAAATGCATTAAACCCTAAACCCTAAAGCCTAAATACTAAACACTAAACCCTAAATCCTAACCCTAAACCATAAACCCTCAAACCCTAAACCCTAAAACACTAAACCATAAACCATAAATCATAAACCCTAAAGCTTGAAAACATGAAAACATAAACCTAAACTAAATAAAAATTTATGATAAAATAAATTTAAAAACATAAACCTAAATAAAGTAAAAATAAAATAAAATAGAAACATAAACTAAACCTTAAACCTAAACCTAAACCTAAAACAAAATAAAATATAATATAAAATAAAATAAAATAAAATAAATAAAAGCCTAAACTAAATTAAAAAGAAAATAAACCTAAGAATAAAAAACCTAAATAAAATAAAAACTAAACTTAAAATAAAAATAAAATAAAATAAAAACTAAATAAAAACTTAAATTTAAAAATAAATAAAAAATAAAGCCTAATCACTAAACTAAAAAAAAAGCTAAACCTAATCCTAAAATAAAATAAACATAATAAAGTAAACCTAAACATAAATTGAAATAAATAAATCCTAAACCTAAACCTAAAATAAACTAAATGTAATGTTAAACCTAAACAAAATAAAATAAACTAAACTAAAAATAAACCAAAACATATACTAAAAAAATAAAACCTAAAAATAAACTTAAAATAAAAACCTAAAACATAAACTTTAACAAATACAAAATAAAAAACTAAACCTAAACCTAAAATAAAAAATAAAACCTAAACCTAAAAAATTAAATAAAAATAAAAATAAACTAAAAAATAAGCCTAAACCTAAACCTAAACTTAATGAGTAAATAAAAATAAATAATTTAAACTAAAATAAATATACTAAGCTAAATAAAAATAAAAAATGAAACTTAATAAAAAATGAAACTTATAAAAATAAAATAAATAAAAAATAAACTAAAATATATAAAAAATAAACTAAATAGACCTAACCCTACTGGTTTACTTAATTTAAAAAAAAAAACCCTAAACCCTAAACCCTAATCGTACAACACAAAACCTACAACCCTAAAACCTAAACCCTAAATCCGAAATGCTAAACCCTTAAAACACTAAACCCAAAATCCTAAACCATAAACCTAAACTAACCCTAAACCATAAGCTAACCCTAAACCCTAAACCTCAAAACTATAAACTGTAAAGCCTAAAAACTAAACACTAAACCCTAATCCCAAAACCCCAACCATAAACCCTAAACCTTAAAACCCTAAACCCTAAAAACCTAACCCCTAAACCCTAAACCCTAAACCCTAAAAACTTAAAAACATAAACCTAAACCTAAACTAAATAAAACTTAATATAAAATTAAAAATAAACCTAAACCTAAATAAAATAATAAAATAAAATAAAAACCTAAATTGAAACCTAAAATAAATAAAATAAAAAAATTAAATTAAAGTAAAATAAAATAAATAAAAACCTAAACTAAACTAAAAAAATAAAATAAACCTAATAATAGAAAACCTAAATAAAATAAAAACTAAATCTAAAATAAAAATAGAATAAACTTAAAATAAAATAAAATAAAATATAAATTAAATAAAAACCTAAACCTAAAAAAAACCAAAAAATAAAAATAGAAAATAAATAAATAATAAAACCTAAACCCTAAAGTAAAAAAACCTAAACCTAAAATAAAAATAAAATAAACATAAGCCTAAACTAAAATAAACTTAATTAAAATAAATCAAACTCAAACCTAAATTCAATAAAATAAAAAATACTAAAAATAAACCTAAACCTAAACTAAAAAATAAAACCTAAAATAAAAAACCAAAAATTTAAACCTAAAAATAAAAAATAAAACATAAACCTAAACCTAAAATTAAAAATTAAAATTTAAACCTTAAAAATAAAATGAAAATAAAACTCAACTAAAAAATAAACCTAAACCTAAACCTAAAAAATAAATTAAAATGAAAAATCTAAAATAACATAAATAAACCTAAAATAAATAAATTAAATTATAAAAAATAAAAAAAACAAACCAAAATAAGAATAAAAAAAAAATAAACTCAAATAAATATAAAAATAAACTATATAAACCTAAATATACCAGTTTACTTAGTTTAAAAAACATAAAACCCTAAATCCTAAACCCTAAACCCTAAACCTTAAAACTAATCGCAAACCCTAAATAATAACCCTACTACCCTAAACCTACAACCCTAAACCCTAAAACCCTAAACATTAACCCTAAACCCTAAACCCTAAACCATAAATAATAAACCCTAAAACCCTAAACCCTAAACCCTAAGCCCTAAATCCTAAACCCTATAACCTAAAACCCTAAACTCTAAACCCAAACTAAACTTAAACCCTAAACCGTAAACTCACCTTAAACCCTAAACCCTAAACTAACCCTAAACCCTAAACCCTAAGAATGGGAAGAACCTTAACAATAGGAACATCATCGTCAACTAGGCTCAGTCTAAATCTAGTGGTGGTGGCAAAGGCGAAGGCGGTGATTATCGCAGTGGTGGTGGGGGATCTGGAGGTGTTGGTGGATATCGAGGTGGTGGTCGGATAAGTGGTGGTTATGGAGGTGAGAGCTGAGGTTACAAGGTGGTGGCAAAGGGAGAGATGGGGATATGATGGCGATCCTCGCTACTAGAGGGTGGTTCTGCGGGGAACCGGAGAAACTAAAGAATAATCGATCGGTTTGCTTATTGAACTGCCTTTACAAATAGAGATAATTCAACTTATCTAGGGTTTTGATTTGCTGCTCATTTTTTAATCTATGTCATCGCTTGGGTCTTATAAAACTTGGGGTGCTACTGAGTTGATGAAATTAAAAAGAAGAAATATTAAATTTAAATTTATTCTCGATTAAAAAAACCTTAAACCCTAAATCTAAACCTAAACCCTAAACCCTAAACAAAAACTTAAACCCTAAAACTAAAACCTAAACACTAAACCCTAAACCCTAAACCCTAAACCATAAACGTTAATTCATTCTGGCAAAACCACAAGTGGAACACTAGTAAGATTACTGATTCTATTCCTTTCACTTTCTTAAATATGATTACTAATATTCCTATCACTCCTAACAATCATAATCATTATCTTAAGCTATCTCATAATGGGGATTTCAACCTTAAAATGTGTGGCTTCACACTAAAGACACTCAGATTCTTCTATTGTGTTCTCCAAAATTTGAAATAACAATATCCCCTCTTCTTACTCGTTCTAACTTGCATCCTAAAAAACTTTATTCTGTTGACTCTTTGTTGTGGGGTAAAGGGTTTTATTTACCCTCTAAATGTTAATGTTGTTCTCATATTGAGAATGTTAACCATGTTTTTGTTAATGGGGTTATTGCCTCTAAAATTTGGATTTGGTATGACGATCTATTCAACACTGTCAATTTTAATTGTTCTTTTACTTTATATCAACTTCTTGAAGTTTACTTTGACAATGCAATTAAAGGTCATATTAAAATCATAATCGCTATTACTCTTATTTGGTTCATATGGATGGACCAAAATGAAGCTAAACATCATGGGATTCGTATGAATCACATGAGGATTATTGCTAGAACTAAAAACAAAATTTGTGACCTATTTAAAGCCAATTTAATTCATCACAAACATTTTAAAGGCTGTAAATTTGTAGCCAATAAACTGGGCCTCAACCTTCCGCACCTACTATCGAAATGATAGAATGGTTTTTGGAAAAACCTCTTGATCATATTATTAAAATTAATACGATTGCTCGGTGTCTCATAATGGCTCTGGTTGTGGAGACATTTTTAGGGTTTCTAAGGGTATAGTCCTATGTGCATTTGCTTATCCCCTTATTTCCAAAGACTCCTTATACTGCTTATGGCCCACAAAGCTCTAGAAATTTGTCTTCAAAATGGATGGATCAATATTTGGATAGAGGTGGACGCTCTTCTACTGATTGACCTTTTGACTTCTACCAATATGAGCAACGCTTGTTTGTACCTCCTCAAGCAAACTAGGCTCTTCTCTCTCAACCGAATTTTACCATCACTCATGTCATGGAAGGTAATGCTGTCGATTACCTTGCAAATGGGTGCTAGATTAGAGTATCATCTTCTTTGATCAATTTAAATTACCCAAATACTTGGTCCGTTAACTTGGACACCGGGCTTCCTTACCTAAGAATCTAATTCTCCTCCCTCCCTTTTTTTTGGTTTTCTGCTTGTGTTCTTTATGGATACTCCTCATAGATATCATTCTCTTGTGCTCTTTGCCATGACTTGCTGCCTTTACCCCTTCTCCTTTAGTTGGAAGAATTTTATTTTTGGCATTTATAATATTATGGGGTAGATGTTGAACTATATGCACATCAATATCTTGAATTGGAACCCAGTTGAGCCTTGTGTTACCTGTTATTGGTTTTATAACTGCAATCCCAATTGGGACTTTAATTTCATTGATACATTCATTTCTAAACCTGAGAGAATTAACCATTGCTGGAGGAAGTTATCTATTTTGATGGGCTTAGATTTTAGTACTAACTTCTTTAACCAATTTTTTCTCTCTGACAATATAGCTTGGAGCATTGCTACTATTTATGTTGCTTCTAGGCAATGGATTAGTGTGCATTATGCTGGTTGCAATTTTTATTTTGATGATTATAGTATTTCTTTGGCTGATGCTTACATTCTTTGGGACTCTTTCCTCCTTAAAGGCCTAATTCATAAAGGTTTCAACACTTATGCTGAAAGGATTTTGGTTGGCTATTGGGCTTCAGGACTTTCTATACAGCTGGTTGTCCTTGCTTATATAATGCCTAACCTCGATGCTTTCCAAGGGAAGAAATTGTAATACCTGGTCTCTTTTAATGGTTATTTTGGTCAAAATCCTTGTACGGAATGGATTTGGCTTAATTACTTTTGGGTTTTGGAGGTTTCGCCATGGTTGTTTGTTGATTTGGTTTTAATCCCTTTGTTGGCTACAGATTTTTTTCGTCGCTTTCCCGCTTTTCCTCGCTATTTTTTCCATCTTGCTGCATCGTCTTAGCAAGTTCTAGTTTTGGACCTTTATTGTCTTAAACATCCTACTTGGTAATGATGTCTTCTTCTATCCAATGCAGGAATGGATTTCCTTGTTGGCTGCTCGTTTTGGTTCTTACTGTGTTTACCCTCCTCTTTCTGTTTCATTTTCTGCTCTTGTTGTTAACATTTGGGTTGATGTTGGACTTTACTGCAATTATTTTCACCCTTCAAGCTTTGAGGAGATCATGAAAATCCTGAAGACCATTCTACTCTTCTACTTATATGTAACCAATGGTCTATCCTATATGCCTATTGATTATGACTGTCAATATCCTTGGCAATACTGGCTTAATGTGACAAAGCAACCTGCTACTGAACTGTTTGCTCTTAGCATTGCTATTAAGCACCTATTGGTTGCAATTTTCTTTATTGTCTATTTGTCGATTAGGATATCCCATCTCTACACTAATATCTCTTTGCAGGAATGGAATTGTGTTATTTTTTTCAATACTAGTCTTGCTGTTTTTGGTCTTGCTTCCCATGATCAGCAGGTTTGGAGTTTTTCAAGGGATTATCATTATGCATCTGCTGAGATTGTGGGCACTTCTTACTCTGGTGGAAAATCCTTGAACTCATACAATTTTTACTTTATATCCTTCTTAGTAATATTTCCTTTTCCTAATGGGAGTGTTAACAGTAAAATTGTCCATGCTGTTATTTTCTGGATTACTGATTTCCTTGTCCAGCAAATTCTCTTTATTTTTGCTAACACCTGGGATGTTATTGCTTTTCCTTGCTGTTGTTCTCCCATCCTATGCTATGATTGGAACATGTACAACTTGAAGCACATTTCTTTGTTATCCTTGGAATTAATCAATGATTTATGTTATATGCATAATTGGGTTATTGACAAACCCATGGTTATTATTGTCATTACCCTTGGCGTGGGTTATGGTGAATAAGCATCGTCGTCGATTTCTCGAATGTCACTTACCGGATAGGCATATGGTGGGGAGCTATTCATTATCTATCCTTTCCTTTACCTATATTTGTTTATGGGTGGAATCTTGGACAGCTTGTTGGTTTTAACTGCCTTGTTGGTTGGTCGATCTGGATCAATACCCACCTTATCGCCTCGGGCTTTGGATTATTTTGTACAGCAAGTCTCTATTGAAGTTGCTGATTGCTTGGTAGATTTTGCTTTGAACCACCTTACTGGTTTATTTTATGCCTATCATTGGAATTCATTGATCTACCTTTTCTGCTACTGTTTACTTCATCCTTTTTCTGTCAAACTTGTATCTATTATTTTGATTATACTGGATGAGTGGCATCATGGCAAGCTAACTGGTTTTTGCTATTTTGGTTGTCTCTTGTCTTGGAGATTTACCTTTTTGTTTTACCTTGTCACCTCAGTTGGCTCTTTCTTTGTTGGTTGTAGAATTTTAGGGTCTCATGCCCTGAAAGCTGTTCCTGACATTGCTGCCCTGATGGTGAGGGTTTTTGGTGATTTCTGTCTGATTTGCTGCCTTCAGGATAACTATTTTTATGCTTTATTTATTTGTTTATCTATTATTTCCATGTCTACTCTGATTGAGGAGTTTTATGGCCAATTTGTTGTATCTTCCTATCTTGGATGTTGCCATCTTAACTGCTATTTTCTGGATTTTAATGTTGAGACTCATTTCAATTCACTTGTTGATTTTTTTATGGTGGGTTCCAATGTTGTATTAGCTGTTGGTCATTGGGTTGGCTCGATTGCCCGTGCAATTTATCTTCTATTTTTCTGATTTGTATCACCTGCTACCTCATTTTGACTGGTTGGTGCAGTCTTATGAGCAGTTTATTCTGAAAGAATGGTATTATGGCCAGTTTAGTCCCTTCCTATCTTGGATGTTGTTGCCTTTTGCTGTCCTGTTCTCTGGATTGATTGTTGATCTGGATTATCCAATGGAGGCCCCGAATCCGCTATTGAGCCGCTTTCTAACTATTTTTTTTGGGTGCTTATTTTGGTTTGCGTTCATTCCCTGTGTTGAGCTATGCTATCTTCCTTTACTATTGCTTTCTCCAGGACATTAATAAGGGGATTATTTCTTGGGTTGCTTTCTGCACTAAAATATTCATTTACATATCATGTGATTGGGATGGTGTTAATTGTAAGCTCATTGACTTATTTAACAGGTTTTCAGCAAGTTGTCTCCTCTGTAATTTTCTTATGGAGGGATTATATGCTGAACAAATTTCTTTCCTGAATATGGCTATTCATGAGATTACGCTAAGATGGCTCACTCACTTATGTTTATGTATTCTCATGTCAAGATGACTATATTGATGATATTTTTCTTTAATGAGACTCTAATCCTTCTCTTAGCAATTACCTATATATTTTAGATATGATTTTGCTTAGTTTGCGGTAACAAAGCTCACAAGAATATCAACAATTGGGTGCTTTCTCACAGTTTGTTGGCTATGATGGTTGTGATGATCTCACCCCTATTGGTTCTGAGTAGCTCATGTGATGTAACCCTTCAATAAGTTTGGATGCTCATACTTGCCTCTGCCCCAACAGGATGTGATTGAGCCCGAGCCTTCTCTATCACAATTCCTTACTAACATACTCATATTATGTTATTTTCCTCTAACTTTTTGTCTGTATTACCTTAACTATTCTAATCTCCCTCTTATTATAACTTTGCAGGTGATTCTCTCTCCTTCTTTTGCGTGTGCTCCATTATCATGCATTCCCACATCCTCAGCATTGGCTTTAATCTTACTTTAGCTTATTATGTTAATCATCTTGTATCTTTTGATTGTTTTATGCTTTCTTTTACTCTTGGATGTACTTAGATAGGGATTTACTCCTTAGGCTAATTGTAGCTCTTTGAGCAGTAGTTCTGGAGTTTACCCCCTTTTAAGTACCTTGTAACCCTCTTTTTGTGGCAATAAAATACCCCTACATGGGGCTTCCCCTAAAATAAAAAAAACCATAAACCTTTAACCCTAAAAAGCTAAAAAGCTAAACCTAAACTAAATATAACCTAAAAATAAAATAAATAAAAAAACCTAAACTAAAATAAAATAATAAAATAAAATAAAATAAAAAATAAACTAAAATCTAAACCTAAACCTAAACATAAAAATAAAATTAAAAAAAAAACAAAAAGCTAAACTAAAATAAAAGAAATAAAAACCTAAACTAAACTAGAAAAATAAAATAAAATAAAATAAAAACTAAATAAAAACCTAAACCTAAAAAATAAACCTAAAAATAAAACATAAAAATAAGTAAAAACTAAAACATAAACCCTAAACCTAAAATAAAAATAAAATAAACAAAGTAAAATAAACTTAAACCAAAAATAAAATAAACTAAACTAAAGTAAATAAAACCTAAACCTAAACCTAAAATAAATTAAACCTAAACCTAAAGCTAAGCTAAATAAAATAAAATAAACTAAAAATAAACCAAAACCTAAATTAAAAAAAAAAAGAAAAAACCTAAAAATAAACCTAAAATAAAAACCTAAAACCTGAACCTAAGAAAATAAAATAAAAACCTAAACTCTATACCCTAAGAATGGGCAGAACCTTGATGGAAGGGACATCACCATCAACTAGGCTTAGTCTAGATCTAGCAGTGGAGGCAAAGGTAGAGGCGGCAATTATTATAGTGGAGGTGGGGGATCTGGAGGTGATGGTGGATATGGAGGTGGTGGTTGGAGCAATGGTGGTTATGGAGGCAGGAGGAGAGACGAAGGTTATAATTGTTGTGGTGGTGGAGGGAGAGATCGGGGATACGATGGTGGATCACGCTACCCAAGAGGAGGGGGTTGTTCTGATGAGAACTAGAGAAACTGAAGAATGATCGATCCGATATACTGCTTATGGAACTGTGTCTTTATAGTAGAGACAGTTCTACTTATCTAGGGTTTTTGATTTGCTCTATGGGTGCTCATTTTTGATCTATGCCATCGCTTATATCTTAAAAAACTTAGGGTGCTACTTGGTTGATGAAATCGAAAAGAATAAATGTTTAATTTGAATTTATTCTCTATTAAAAAAAACCTTAAACCCTAAACCCTCAATCCTAAACTAAAACTTAAAATATAAACTAAAACTAAACCCTAAACCCTAAACATAAAACTAAAAACCCTAAACCCTAAACCCTAAAATTAAACCCTAAATCTCTAAAACCCTAAATTCCTTAAATCTAATCCTAAACCCTAAACCATATATCTTAAACCACAAACCTAAACCTAAACCCTAAACCTAAATAAACCAAAACCTAAAACATAAAACCCCCAAACCCTAAAACAAAGTAAAACCTAAACCCTAAAATAACCCTAAACTAAAATAACCATAAACCCTAACTAAACCCTAATCCCTAAACCTTGAATAAAGATGTCATTAGGAGTAGATCTAAAGAATGACCTAATCCTAACATTATTATGGAAGCTAAAGAAAATGTCTTCAAGAGACTTTCCCTTGACTATTAAAGATTTGAATACCATAAACCCTAACCATAAATCATATTATATTACCATATATTATAGTATAATGTAACATCATATATTTGAGCATATATTGATGTGTTTTGGATGTTATAAGTTGTTTTGAAATGTTGTAGTATATTATGGTATTGTGCCCAATAGTCTATATTAATATAAATCATAATAATAATGATTTAATAAATCTGATGATGAAATTTGTTAAATTTGAAGTGGGAATTAGGTTTTGTACCAAGGTGTACTACACTTGTAGTTTAAAAGTAAAATTTTATGTTCAAATAAATATTATATGTTGTAGCATAGTATAACATCATATATCATAATATATTGTTCTACACTTTTTAAATTTTTTTAGTATTTTACAATCATGTATTTGAGCCTACACTAGCATTATTTATAAAAATATTGATTTATACTTTAAAATGGTGGAATTTGGCCAAATTCATAATAGGTAGAGCATGACATCATAATATATGGTTTCAATTTAAAATATGGAAGTGATATGACTAAAATATATAGTTTTTTATTATTTAGACTAATTTTATGATTTTTTTATCTTAATCAATCCCTTGTGATGTGATATACAATATAATATAAGATAATATGTTCGGGTATTATAATATAGGATACCTTAACATAGTGTAGCATCATGCATTATAGAATACTATTGTGTATTACTACTTGTTGTTCAGCATACTTTAGTTTGTTATAGTAAGATGTAGTAGAGTTTGTATTGGTATAATTCATAAAAATATTGATTTATAGGCTAAGATGATGGGATTTGGCCAAATTTAAGGTAAGATTTAGGGAACATCATTGGGGGGTGTGCTATGGTGTGTCATTTAATCAAAAGAATTGAATTTTGCATCCAAAATAAATATTCATTTATCAACAAACTTTTATAAATTTTTTGCTTAAAGTGATTCATTTTAAGGTGTAATGTAAGATAATATGTTATATGAAAGCATATTAAAATATAATGTACATAACAATATAACTTCACATATATATGAATGTGGTGGTGTGTTATTAAATGTTATTGTACATTTTAGTATCTTTACTTTTGTTATAATACATTGGGTCAATACTCACAAGAATGTTAATTTGAAGGTTGAGATGGAAGAATTTGGCCAAATTCATGACTCACACCAAGCAACACCAAAATTATGCTATTTTGTACCATTTCTAATAGAAAAATAACAATTTTACATTCAAAATGAGCATTATTCATATATTGAGAAAATTTTGTTATTTGTTCTTTTAAGTGATTCTAATGAGGTGTAATGTTAGATAATATATTATATTATAGCAAATTATAATATGACATCATATATTATAATATAATATAGTGTATTAATTCACTATAATATGTTTAGCATGATATTGTATAGTTAGTTTGAGCTTGCACCATCACAAATCATAAAATGTTGATTACAATGTTAAGATGATGTAATTTGAAGGAATACATTGTTAGGCTTTTGGTTGAATGTAAAATTGTGCATAAAGAAGAAATAAGATTTGATGAGAATTCCATGTCAAGGACATAGAGGGAGATCTGCTAGGGGATACACATGCATTGTACATGACATGTGAGGCATTTATGTCGAGGGCATAGAAAAAGAAAATCTTGGAGATAAGGTTTGAATTTGATTTGATTATATGATTTGTGGAAAGAAGATCGGGGATAAGAATCTATAATCCACAATTAAGATCGAATCGACTTTAATTTATTTTATTTTAATTGATGTGGAGGCATATCTGTTTGAGATGTGGGCTCGAGTCTACTAGGGATCGGGTATATGAACCTTCCACAGGTGCAGGCTATCTGCTGGGGATTAGGATTTGAGTTTGATTTCATTTATTTGTTTGGGGATGTATCCACTAGGGATAAGGGTTTGGTTTGATTTCTTTGATTTAGACTCTACTGGGGGAGTTAGTTAATTTGGTTCCACTAATGAGGTTGGTTTTGAATTTGATTTATTTGCTTGACTTGTTAATATATGATTTGGGGCTCCACTAGGGAGAAGGGTGTGATTTAACTCCACTAGGGAAAATCAGATTGGGATTAATTTAATCTTAGTTAATGTATGGACATTGTCAGTGTGCGATAAACCCACTAAGATAGGGCTATATTAGCCTTGACTTAGCTCAGGTTTACAAATCCAAAGGGATAGTCTACCAGCTACGGGATAGAGCAAGCCAACCTAAGGGGTTGCCTTTCAGTGTGCAATGACTGTGCTAGGAAGAAGGTGTAGCACTTACATCTTCCAAAGCGAGGAACAACCGTTGGGGTGATCTGTTGGATGCATAATAAATCGAACCTGATCTATGGTGACTATTGAGTGAATTCCATTAAGGACTTATGTCAACTCAAAATTAGCCAAGATTAATTTTATCTTAATTTCATGTGATTTAATATGGTTTGTTTGGTATAGTTTGATTTTGAATTGAAGGCATATCCATTAGGTATGTGAGCTCGATCAAATTTTATAGACTTAATTTATGGACCATGTCGATGTGTGATGGACCCACTAAGAATGGGCTATATCAGACTTATCCTATTTT
This sequence comes from Cymbidium sinense, assembly GCA_021442155.1. Lineage (NCBI taxonomy): Eukaryota > Viridiplantae > Streptophyta > Magnoliopsida > Asparagales > Orchidaceae > Cymbidium > Cymbidium sinense. The sequence goes on along the minus strand of CM038214.1, from coordinate 356,693,707 downwards.
AGATTTACAAATCCAAAAAGATAATCTACTGGCCATGGGGTAGAGCTAGCCAACCTAAGTGGTTGCTTTTCGATGTGCAACGACTATGCTAGGAAGAAGGTGTAGCAGACTTACATCTTCCAAAGAAGGGAATAATCATTGGGATGACTGGTAGCACAAACAAATAGAACCCCAATTTATGGGTGACTACTAAGTGAATGTCATTGGGGACTTATATCAACTCAAGAGAAGTCAGGTGATTCCTATAGGGAGTTTTGTTGACACTACCCTAAAGATAGGATGATTGCTTAGGAAAAGGTACACTTAGGGGTGTCCTCTTAATCCACAAGTGAATACATATATTATTTATATATTTGTGTAGACCCTGTTGGTGTGCAAGGGACCACACTAAAAGGGGCTATGTCAGCCTTGACCTATCTCAGATTTACTGGACCAAGAGAGAATCTACAAATCCATAGGATAGATTCTCCAACCACAGGGGCGGTTACTAAGAAGGAGGAACTATCCAATCTAATAGTAACCCAGGTAGTGTGTAAATGGGGTTGCAAAGGATGTGATCCTAATATAGTGCCCATAGGGGAGCCGCTTCTAGGGATGTTATCTTGAGCCCTAGAAAAGAAAGCCTATAGGTGTATAGTGGCCAACTCAAGGAGAAAGCATATCAAACTTACATCTTCCATGAGTGGTGTATCCTAAGGTGCGAGAACCAACCAACATAAGGTGTATCTATCAATATGAGTGGTGTATCCACAAGATGAGAACCAACCAACCTAAGGTGTCGTCAATGTGCAACAATCAATCTGGAAAGAAAGTGTGTAGGCTTTCAACTTTCCAACCAAAATTGATCATCAAGATAGTCTATTGTTGGCAAGAAAGATGATTTCTGACCTAAAGTGACTTCTATGTCGGGAGCCTCGAGGAAGAATTGGACCCAAACTTGAAGTGGTCAGACGGGAATGAGCTATTAGAGGATTATCCTAAACCTCCAATATACTCGACCAAGTCAGTGCATAAATGCTAATCAAACAAGAAAGCGTAGCAGACTCACATCTTCTTAAATGAAGCTAACATGAGGTAGCTTACCGGCCACACAGTAAGGCCTACCAAAATAATAAGGCACTCGTCAGTGTGAAATGGCCAAGTAAGGAAGGAAAGTGTAGCGGACTTACATCCTCCAAAGTAAGAGGACCACTAGGGTGACACACTAGCAGGGTATCATGTTAGCCCGACCTAGAGTAGCTACTGAGTAAGTGATGCTGGGAGTGTTATCCCAAATTAGAGTAGCTCAAGATAAAAGATATGTGTTTGTTTTATATGTTTGTGTGTAGTTTATGTTTGTGTTGTGTCAATGAAGGATAGGACACCGCTCTGGTTCTTTTCACCTACCCTAAACACATTGTGGGAGATTGAAAAATTAGAATACTTTCAACATGGAAGATATTGAATTCGAAATGGAATTTTTATTGATGGTAATTATTTTCAAACATGATATATAATATCTCTTTAAGTAGAGCTTGTTGATTGGAAGCATTGGGTGCTCTCCTTTATGATTAATAATTTGATAAGATCCTCCTTAGTAGGCCTTCTCTATGGTAAAAGGGCCTTCCCAACTGGGTTCAAACTTTCCTCCCATCTTATGACGGACAATAATCAATCTTCTTAGAACTAAAATAAGCTCTCTTACTTGAAAAGCTCTAGGACAGACCAACTTGTTGTGAGCTTGAATCATTTTAACTTTGTAAAACTCGAGGTTTTGGCATGCCCGCAGGTGTCTCTCTTCCAAACCTTCGAGCTCTTATAATCACAACTTGGTGTTTTGCTCTGCTGTGATTTTTCTACCCACAACTATCCTTAGTGATGGGAGTTGGACTTCTAATGGTAGAATGGCTTTAGACCCATACACTAAGGAGAAAGGAGTAGACTGAGTTGGAGTTTTATATGTGGTGCAGTAGGCCTACAAGGCTTCAACTAACTACTCATGCCACTATCGCTTGTTATTATCGATTATCTTCTTTAGTATTTGGATGAGAGTTTTGTTGAAAGCTTATATTAAGTCATTTCTGCTTGGGTAATTGATGGTAGAATTTCTCCAATCTATGAAATGCCTCTGGGCAAAGTTGTTGATCTCAGTGCTCTTAAATGCATTACCATTATCAGATATAATTCATCGAGGAACTCCAAACTTATAGACGATATGGTTCCTAAAAAATTAGAGCACATGCTAAATTGTGACCTCTTTGAGCGGAATCACCTTCACCCATTTGGAAAACTAGTCAGTAGCAACTAAGATGCATCGATGACCCTTGGATGATGAACAATCAATCAAACCCACTATGTCAGTACCCCAACACTTGAATGGCCATGAGGCCAATGTAGGATGTAGAATGTTGGGTGGTTGGTATAGGACCACAGTATAATTGACATTGGTGGCATCGCCTAGCAGTATCCATGCAATCTTTGATCATCTATCGCCAGTAGTATACTTATTTCTTGATCTTGACTTTCATCTTCGAATCAAATTGGTTGGCTCCACATAATCCTAAGTGTACCTTGGTCACAAACTTATAGGCTTTGTGCTTATCTAAACAAAGTAACCATATATGATCGAAAGATCGTTGGTATGAGTCACCATCCATAAGAGCATAAGAAAGTGCTATCTGCTTCATCTGATGGGATTGGGACTTTTCTTGAGGTAGTTTTCCTTTATTTAGGTAATCCATGAATGGTTTCCTCCAATCTAACTCCTCATCCTTCTTGGCAATGATAACCTCCCCTTCAAGAGAGTACTTTTTGATGAGTTCTATATCAATAAAGGATAACACTTATTTATTTTGGACCTTTATTGATATGGACTCATCCTCTGGACATGTAAACTCATTGGCAAGCTTGGCTAAAGCATACTCTATGGTGTTCTCATCTTGAGGAATCTTATAAATGGTAACCTCTGGGATTTAGTCCAACTACTCCATGGTGTTCTTATGGTAGTGATGGATCTTGGGCTTTATAACCTTATAGAACCCAGTGATTTGGTTGATAACTAGCTGAGAATCCCTTAAGATGTTGTTGTTTAAGATGTTAGAGTAATGGCTAACTCCAGATTGATAATCAGAGCCTCATATTCAGCTTCGTTATTGGTGTAAGGATTGGACAAATGATATGAGAATCTCATCACATTACGGTCCAGAGTTAAGAGAACTATTCCTACCCCTACCTTTCTTGGAATAGTAGATTATGGTTCTTCTCTTCTTTAAGAGGAAACTGCACCATCAAAGTACATCTCCTAGTGGTGAATGCTTATATCCTCTAGGTTTTGGTTTTAGGTTTTTATTATAGATTTGTTTTTAGGATTTAGGTTTTAATTTAGGTTTAGGTTTTTTTTAGTTTATTTTATTTTAATTAGTTTAGAGTTTATGTTTAGTTTATTTTAGGTTTATGTTTAGGCTTGATTTATTTTAGTTTAGTTTTTTTTAGTTTGGGTTTAGTTTCTTTTGTTTATTTTTTTTTTATTTTAGAATAGTTTTTATTAGTTTAGGGTATGGGTCTATCTTTTATTTATTTTAGGTTTAATTTTTATGTTTATTTTCTAGGTTTAATTTTTATTCAATTTTATTTTATTTTATTTTAGGTTTATTTTATTTTTATTTTACCTTTAGTTGTAATTTTATTTAAATTTTTTTATTCTTAGGTTTATTTTATTTTTTAGTTTAGTTTAGGTTTTTATTTATTTCATTTTATTTTATTTTTCTTAGTTTATTTTATTTTATTTTTAGGTTTAGGTTTGGGTTTTAGTTTAGATTGTTATTTTCTTTATCTTTATTTTATTTAAGTTTAGGTTTTATTTATTTAATTTTGGTTTATTTAGTTTAGGTTTAGGTTTAGTTTAGGGTTTGGTTGTGGCCCAGGGTTTAGGGCCCAGGAGGAGGGTTTAGGGTCAGGCCCAGGGAGTGGAGAGGGTGGGTTAGCTCAGTGGCCCAGTGGCCCAGGGAAGGTTTAGGGTGAGTTGGTAGGGCCCAGGGAGGTTTGGGTAGGGTTTAGGGTTTAGGACTCAGGGTTTAGGGTCAGTAGGGTTTGTTAGGGCCTAGGGGGATTTAAGGGAGGCCTGGGGGTCTGGGTCTCAGCAGAATTTAGGGTTTGGTGGTGGTAGGTTTAGGGTTTAGTGTAGTATGCAGGTTTAGGGTGGTGGTAGGGTCATGGTTGGGTAGGATTTAGGGTAGTGGTTTAAAGTTTTTAAATTAAGCAAACCCATGTAGGTTTATCCATTTTTATTTTATTTTTTAGTTTTATTTTATTTTTATTTTCATTTAGTTTAGTTTATTTATTTTATGCTTATTTATTTTAGTTTAAGTTTTATTTTAATTTATTTTTTTAGGTTTAGGTTTAGGTTTAGTTTAGTTTATTTTTATTTTATTTTATTTTATTATTTTAGGTACATGTTTAGGTTTTATTTTAATTTTATTTTTTTGGTTTAGGTTTTTTTTATTTTATGTTTATTTTAGGGTTTTTTATTTTAGATTTAGGATTACTTTTAGTTTATTTTATATAGAAGGTTTTGGTTTAGTTTATTTTAGGTTTAGGTTTAGGTTTTATTTATTTTAGTTTAGTTTATTTTTTATGAGGTTTATGTTTATGTTTATTTGTTTATTTTAGGTTTAAGTTTTTTTTAGTTTAGGGTTTATGTTCATTTTTTTATTTATTTTAGTTTATTTTTAGGTTTAGATTTTTATTTAGTTTTATTTTATTTAGGGTTTTGTGCCACCATCATTCAAGATCTTTGAGGGCAATAGGAGCCCATGATAACACATTGCACACTTTAGATCCAGCTTTTGCAACACCGGTGACATCAATGCACTCCTCTTCCACCTTTTCGTTAGCAGTCTGTTAGGTGTTGCATTTGATTGGTACGCCAAACTGCCCAACGGTTCGGTAAAGACTTTTGCTGAGTTGGAGAACCTCTTCATCAAGAGGATTGCTGGAGCTCAGTAGAGGGTGACTGTAGGTGACCTCATTGTAGAGAAATAGAAACTCAATGAGTTCTTTATTGATTACATTCTCAGGTGGCGCAACCTGAGCATGAAATGTGAATCACAGATGTCTGAACAACATACCATTGATATTCTTCTCAAGAATATCCATGGCTCGGTCGCTTCATGCCTAAAGGATTTATGATCAAAACATTTGAGAAATTAATCAATAAGGCGGCTAGCCTACAAGAGGAAGCCAAATAGTTTCCCTTTCCCAACCAATCATCTAAGCCCAAGTCATAGAAGGTGTTTGAGAAGAAGCTAGGGACAATTATGTCAGTGGACAGAGGGAAGTAACCAGCTAGAGTTTAGTATGAGAGACTACGAGCTCAGCCTCCTTTCCACCTCCTCTTCCACCACCTACCCATCATATCGCCATCACATCCGCCACAATGAATAGTTCGACCTCAAGGTAGCCTACCCAACAACGATATTCATATCCATCACCAGGTAGCTACTTTCCACCTACTCTTGTCAATAGATTGAATAAGCCATATTTATTCAAGAGGGAGGTAGTTAGGAAAATCTTTAAGAATTTCTTAAAGAAAATCTTATTTTCAGTTACCAGAGCCTAAGAGGTTGGAGGAAGTGGGCAAGAGCGATGATCGAGCTATTTCCCTACCACCAAATGTTCCCATGTCTTGGGATTGTATCACTTTGCAAAACTAGCTTGAGTGTAGCTTCAATTTGAGAGCCATAGTTATCTCTATGAAATACTTATTAGAATAACCATCCAATTATGTTAGAGTAATCCTTGGGGATACCTGCGATCCTCTTAAGACCAAAGAAAGTTTGTATATCTCCCTATCCCGAACCTCTAAGAAGATTACTTCTAAGATCAAGAAGCTTTCCTTGCAGGTTCTAGAAGTAGCTCAAACCTCCAACACCAAGGAAGGTTTTCTAGTTATAAAGGATAACTGTGGAAGGTGATAGCCCAAGAGAAAGAACTCACCATACTTGCCCAGATAGTCCAATAGCGTGCCACGCCCGAGTCCAAGATTCTCTCTCTATTGCTACAACCTTTTTCTCTAGCACCTCTTCTAATGGAAAAAGCATTGTATCTACGGATAAGGGAACTAAATCCCTTACTCTACTTACTTTTTTTGATTTCTATCATGTACCTCCACCCAAAAGAAAATTAATGAAGAAATCTTATTCTATTTCTATATTATTTACTTCTGATGCTCTTTATTTTATTCCTATTGAAACCTCTCCGAGTCTAAATAAAAATAATAGCTCTAGTAGTTTTGATCCTTTCCTTTTTGATTTAGAGTTAGACTATCCTTCTTTGAATCAATCAGGTTCACCTCTTGAGATTGACTTGGAGATAACTAACTCTAAGGATCCAAGGAGAAGTGTAGTATGCGATGAGAAGGTAGAACTTTCCACAAGCTCATCATTCCAAGAAGTCACAAGTTAACCTAGCGGGCAAAGTTCTACCTCTTAGGGTAGTACCCTCGTGATAAAGGTAAGCAAGTCATTGGTTTCAAGCAGATAGCCTCCATAAGATGCTCCACCCATAGATATGCTTTTGGAGGATCAAGCCAGAGTTAATTATAATGTCTTAGCTCACCTTAGAAATTTTCTAGCTAAGTTAAGCATATACGATGCACTTATCTTATCTAGAGAGATGAGGGAATCTCTAATCATGTTCTTTCTTGATCTAGAGATATGCTTAGCTCACCTGACTGCTACTAAAGGGGAGGCATGTCACTCGAAGGACATCTTAGGAGTTACATTCAATGATGAAGACTTACTCCTAGGGATGACTGAGCATAACCGTCTCTTTACATTATAGTGGATGTTGGCAGATATAGGCTATCTAGAGTTCTGGTTGTCCCAAGTGTATTAATCAACATTATGAGTCTATGAACCCTTGCATACTTGAGTATTGACATCTCCAAACTCCAAAAAAAGGATGATGTTGAGAGGATTCAATGAATAAGGTGAGAGGGCCTTATGGTGTTTATTTATGGATTTATGGGGGGCACTGCACGCCTATCTTAGGGGGTTACTTTTTGAGGTGATTGGGTATAACATTGAGGTATGATGTACTATCTCAAAAGATAAAGACATCACCCTACAATTGACCTAATCACATAATAAAGACTCTTAAGGCATGATGGGTCAATGAATGTACTAGAGAATTTTACCCTACTTTACATTGATGAATAAAGCAGGGTTTATATTAAACGATGTTCTTAAGTTCCCTATGGAGGCAAGCCTCCATAATTAATTACATCTTAGGAAATGAAATTTCCTAAGAATACACTTGATTAAAGTAGACAACTATCATCTCCAAAGATTTCAAGGATAGACTATCAAAGGATTGGTTGTATTTGGAAAATCAATTGAGAAAGTTCAAGGAGAAGACTTATTTTTGGAATTCAAATGAAATAAGTAGGAAATTCTCATGACACTAGGAAGCCTAGTGAGCTTTCCAATCTATCCTATGGTTGGGCTTTATAATTTTAAGGTTGAGGAGATTTATAAGTTTTGAGTTGAAATATAATTAGATTACTGATGTTTATAATGCACAAACACAAGGTTGTGGGAATGCCTAAGAGGTGAGGATTTATGCTCATAGCTTGAAAAAGTAGCTACCTTGGATCCTAAATATAGGGAGCTTTAGTACTAGTTAAAACATGACCTTTATCTAAGCGACAGGTGGACATAAGGGTTACCTCAACAAGAGTAAATAAATTGTCTAACTTCTAGACTTATAATTTCCTGGAGTGGCCGCCAGCTAACTCCTCATATGATTTTAAAATAATGTAGTCCAATCTTGTGAATTACGAGATAGTTAGGGTAGTTATTTAATTATAAAGAGACTAATGTCCTAAACACACACCCTAAGAGACTAGAGCATGAGTGGTATGAGCATATGACTTAATATATAGATGCAAAATCATTTCAAACACATCATTTTGATAGTGGCTTTAGGATTTCTTATGCCTAAATACATGATGAAATAGGTTATGGGCCAAATCAGCTAGAAGAAGGTGTTCTTCACCACAAGTGATGCCCTCTAAGGTCAGCATTCTTTTATCTTGCAAGGATAGAGATCCTTCATGTTCAAGAGAAATAGATTATGCATGCATGATGTAAAATATACAACTATATAGCTAAGGAGTTGCTAAATCTTTTTATTTATTTATGTCTTAGGCTTTATGATAAGGTTATGGGTTGTTTAAAATTTAGTTATGAGTGATTTAGTTGGGTAGAAAAGTTATTTTATCCTAAGAGCTTAATCATCCAAGCCACACATTAAAGCATCAATCATTTAAGACTATGAAAAGCATGTAGTCTAATGCACAATGTAAGAATAACTTCAAACAATTATATAAAATATCATAAAAGAATAAAAGGCCTATGGTCATGGGTCCACCATACCTGAAGGGAGAAAAGATGGCTAGCTGAGCTCTACCCTTATACAACCTGGAATATGAAAGAATAATTATAATTGTATTAAATGTTATTAGGTCTTCTTTCTTCATATCTCCATTTCTGATTTGGTTCCTTCTTTGATTTGGATGGTGCTTGTTTCAAAGGCATCTACAGGGTACCCCAGGACAAAGGCATCTAGCCATTGCTCATCCTAATCTCGCATAGCACTAATCCTAATTCCTATTGCAAACATTACAGTTGGGAAAAGTAAATCTAACTACACCTGCAAAATAGAGATTAGCTAAATATACATATAATCCCAAGTATTTGTATTTGTAATTTGGACTTAGCACCCTACACATGGTTAACTAAGCCCACCTGTCCTAACTTGGATTATGCTTAAGGATTTAAGCAACTTGCAAAAGAGCATTCACATTTTTTAAGCATCCCTTAAGCATAATCCCATAGAAAACATGATTAGGCTAATATTGGCCAATCATCCGTCTATGAAACATACACTAACATCCAATTTGAAATAATACATCATAAAATAAAAATACATCACATCATACATTATCCTAACTTAGAGCTAGAAGAGGTGACTTAATTCTAATGTGTGTATTAAGGCTTGTGTGGTAAGTCTTGTTAAGCATTAGTGTTATATTTTCTAAGTGTGGAAGGATTCAATTTAACATGAAAGGTTGATTTCACTTAAAGTAGTTTAACTAATTTGAGAATTTTAATTTGTGTTTTTTTTTTTTTTTCAATTGATTACACTTAGCAACTAAGTGTTATAAAGAAAGAAAAAGAGGATTTCCCTCTTTAATCCATACCTTAAGTCACTTTCTAAAGTAAATTAATTTGATTTAGTTCTCTTTAGTGAATGCCTTATTAAATGATTTAATTAATCCTAAGTTTAGGTTCACTTTAGATAATCCTATTCAAAATGAAAGGCATTTAATTGAATTACTACCACATGACATATATTAAATCATTCCTTTCCATCACATGTAACATGCATATGATTTAATCCTAAGTGTATCTATACATGCAACATATTTTAGCACACTTAAATGATGAATGTATGTGTATGTTAAGAATTTATATTTTATTTGATTGAATAATTTAAACATATTAACTTAAAACTTTATCCAAATTATGATACAAAAGGACATAAGAATAAAATTAAATAGACATGTGTTAAATCGGGAAGTGAGGTAATCAAATGACCTCCTTGGAGCTAGCTAAAGCATCGTATTGGTGGGATGTCCGGACTATATACCCATTTTTTATTCAAACATATGTAAATTCATATACATGAACATAAGAAGTAAGCTCCAAATCGATGGCTAATTAATTCAACCACTTAGTTAATTATGAATGCTTGCAATTTTAATGTAAAATGAGTTTTTCATGCACTAATCACATATACATATACATATACAAAGATATAGGCAAGTATGTGTCATTGTTAAATCAGGGAAGTGAGGTAATCAAATGAGCTCCTTGGGGCTAACTAAAGCTCATTATTCGGATGTCCACTATATACTTGCTTTTCTTGGACACACATGGATGTATACATAAATGAGGGAAAAACCATGCAAAGATTATATATATTTTTTGATTGAATCATTATATATATATGAATTAAAGCTATCCAAATTCTAATGTTGAAATACATAAGATTGAAATCAAATGGGTACATGCTCTTGTTGAACCATGGAAGTGAGGTAATCAAATGGCCTCCTTGGGGTAGCTAAAGCCTCGTGTTCTCAAGATGTCTATATACCCATTACCATTAAATCTTATATAAATTAACACATGAATAGAGGAAAGAGAACTCAACATTCATACACTTAAGCTATAAGCACATGCTTTCTTATGTATTTATAATTAGTATCATAACACATATTATTATTAATTTATAAGCTTTTGAAAAAATACAATTGGATTTAATAGTGATAATACCCATGCATATAATAAATTAAATCAATACATGCAAGCTTACATAAAGGAAATCCATTAACGTTTACTTGATTTTGAAAGATGGATGCATGAATTCAAATGACATACGAAATTTAACATGATTGGAAAGAGGACAATCATATATAAGCATGTGATTCATTCAACCAAACTAGTTCTTAAGGACAATCAAATTAAATAAGATTATTTAAAGCAATGTAAAGCTTCTTTATTAATTAAGTTTTGGATTTAATTTGATTTAAAGAGGAGAAGAGAAATCATCACTTGCTGTTCTAAACCCATTTCTATAATAGTGATTTGATTTAATTTAAGGAAATGTAATTAAGTTGATTTTATGGGTTAATTAAGTTGAACCATTAATTAGATGAATTAATTACCCTTACCTATGTCACCTTAAAGTAATTAACAAAATAATTATGAGAAAACATAATATGTATGGAAAATAAACTTGCAATGATCCTAGGAAATAAAAGTGCCTAATGCAATTAGCTTATGATTAATAGTTAATTAGATTAAGGGACTTAATTAATTACTCTTATGGTTTTACCACATATATGGACTAACTATAATTTCATTAAACTCCTTTAGGTTATTAAACACCAAAAGATCTACCCCCTGATTTAATTAATTAAGGTTTGATGTGATTATGATTTCAATTTGATTAAGTGATTTAATTAATTAATTAAATCTTAATTAATTTCATTTTTAAAAAGGGTGAAATGAACTTAGGGAAAGGGGTTCCAACCCTATTCCTTAGTTCACTTACTATTGAACAATGATTAATAAAATTAACCAATTTTTATTACTATTCATGAGATTAATTAATCATTAATTAATTTAAAAGTGTAGTTAAGGTTTAATTAGTCAATTTTTCTAATAAAGTGTGTAATAAATCCAAGAAAATCAAGGGAGGTAGAGGTCATCCCATTAAATTATCCCATAAAATTTGGCATTAATTATAAGTAATTAAGCTAATAAATTTTTGCAATTAAACTTTATTTACTATTTAAAATTAGTTAAGATCATTTTTAATTCACCTCTGAAATACCTTTAAAATGAGTATTTATTTGCATTTTTTATTTCTATGATTTTTATTATTTTTAGAAGTTTTAGCCATTAAAATGATTAATTAAACCTAATTAAGGCTAATCTATTGGCATACACTTGATGCGGTGCACTTTCCACATGGCATCGATTGGCTACTTAAAAACTTATATACGTGTGGCGATGAACCTTTTTCATCTACCATCTGATCTAAGATCAGATGGCTATGATTCATCCCACAGCTTAATAAGATTAAATTAGATCGATCTAGTGGATCTAATCACGAGCATCCATTTTGATCAAGTGGAGCAGACGGTGCGTGATCTTATGTCACACTAGTGAGGGAGAATGGAGTCCGTTTGCCATTGTTCACTTGATCCAAGCTTACCCGAGCTCAGATCAACTCCAAAAGGATCCCACACCTTCACAACATCGATCGAAGGGGATCCAACAGTCAAGATCACACGAGATGCAAGTTTTCTTCAAAAAGCTCCAACCCATTTTTTCCTAAGGTTCGGTTTTGGAAGCATACCTCACGAGCTCAGACGGTGGCTATAATGATTGAAGCTTCATCTAGTAGAAAGAAACCCATTGACCACAATTGGATTAATTCCTTGATGTTTGCTCGGAAGGCCATGAATTGATGATTTAGAGCTCAACTTTGATCGAAGTCTCACTTTTTTTGCTCGAAGCTTGGGATGATTTCTTCTTGATGAGGCACGGGAAGGTTCGTGCAAAGTTATTATGAGTTTGATGGAGAAATGGAGAAGTGAGGACAGAAATGGGAGTGTCCTATTTTGGGATGGATGGGAATGGCATTTTTTGATTGAGGAACGTGCTTGGGAGCTTAGGGAATGGTTCTAGCAGCTCATCTTAGGTGCTAGGGCTCTAAGGAATAATTTTTTATGTGTTTGAGTGGAAATAAAGGGGTATATACCCCCTTCATCTTGATCGATGGTAAGTTTAGGTTTAGCTTCTAGTGGTCATCCACCATCTAGAGTGGGTCTCGGTTTGGTTGGTTGAAGGTGTGGAGGTGTGGATGCCAAGGAGGAATCATGGGTGTCTATGGGTTTCAAATGCTCCAATGGGGAGGGTGAGGTGATTTCACCTCCCATGGGTCATGTAACCCAACCAAGGTTAGGTTGGGTGTCCTAGGTGCTTAGGACCATTGGGAGAGTACCAAGTGGCAAAGGAATGAAAATGACCACTTACATGGGCGATTTGTCTCATGTGATGCCCTAGACTCAAGGGTAGAATAATTATTTGGCATTGGATTTTATTTGGGAAAATTTGAAATGAGCCAATGGTGGGTTAGCCCAAATTTCAAGTCAATTGGAGTTGATTTGGTTAGGTTTGACTCAATTTGACTCATTTAAGTCAAATTGGGTTAGGTGGGTCAAGTTTACCAATTGGTCAAATTAGGTCAAACTAATGGCTGGGTCAAGTTCATATGATCATTTGGGATGTTTTGACTTAATTAGTTTAATTTTGTTTGGCTTAGATTTGATTTTTGCTCATATGAATTCATTTGGGTCAAATGGGTTAAGTTGACCAATTTGACCAAATTGGCAAATTGGCTTGGGTTGGGTGTTGGTTTGGGTTTAGTTGACCAATTAAAGATGATTGTAGGCTTTTGTTTCAATTAATTTAGATTTGGTTTTGCTTTAGGCCAACTTGAACCTTTAGGTCAATTTGGGCTAAGTAAGTCAATTGGGTTCAATTGGGTCCAATCATGGCTTTGGTCAAGTTCAACAATCAATTTAGAATAAACTTGATTCATTGGTTACAATCAATTTGGTTTATATTTTGATTTGACCTAATTTAATCTTTTAGGTTAATTTGGGTCAACTTCGGTCAAGAGGGCCAATTGGGTTTGGTTTGACTCAATTGAAGGTCAAGTCATATTCAAATATTGATTTTGATTTGGTATGAACCATTGGTTTCAAGGGATTTGGCTTAGGTTACAATTTACCTAGTTTGGGTTCATATGGGTTAAGGGGATGACTTGGTCAAATGACCAAGTTGACTTGGTTTGACCCAATTTGGAACAATTAATCAACTTAGGGTGATCAACAATCATGATGGGAGGTTTTGATGGGCTTGGTTCAATCCAATTTGGGTAGGATTAGAACTTGGCTCAAATAGGTCAAATTGGCCACTTTGGGTCAAGTGGGACCAAAGTTTAGTTGGCCTGATTTTGGGTTGAGTTTGATTTAGTTGAGTTTATATATGGATTTGGGATTGATATATAAATTCAATTGCAACTTGGGTTCAAATGGGTTTTGGTTCATTTGAACATTTCAAGTCAAAAGGGTTAAGTTGGGTTTAACTTGATTTTGGTTTGGCTTGTAGATTTCATTTATATTTGTAATATGATTGATTCATGAGAAAATCAATTGAATTTGGGTTTTGGAATGAAGGAATTTGGCTAAGTCCATGGAGTTGGGTCAAGTGGCTTAAGTTTGGATTTTGATTTGGTTTGATTTAGTTTTGATGCTTTAAATGTATATTTTATTTAAATTTGTAAAGATGATTGAAAATATGATTGATTTGTGAGAAAATTAATTGAGTTTGAATTGATTTGGATTAATATTTTACTAAGTCCATGGGATAGGTCATATGGATTAGGAAGGGTTTTGATTTAATTTGATTTAGTTTGATTTAATTTTGATCATTTAAATGTATATTTGATTTATATTTAAGAAGATGATTGAAGATATAAATTGATTTTGGATTGATTTGAATTAATATTTGGCTAAGTCCATGGGATAGGTCGTATGGCTTAGGAAGGGTTTCAAGTTTGGATTTGATCACGGGCTTCAATCATTTGGTTTTGAAATTGGGGCTTGGATTTGAATTTGATGTTTAAATTAAACTTGAGGTTTGGTTTGAGAAGGTGAATATGGATTGGATTTGGGTTGTAAGGTAGGTGGATTATCTCCTAATCCCAATAACCTAATCCTATGGTTAACCCTTCTAAGTCTTTAGTCTTAGGTTAAGTGTTTACCTAGTTGTTAGAAGTGTCTTATGACTAAGGAAGTCTTAGTGTCTAGAAGAATCCTAAGTCTAAGATGGGAAGATTGAATACATGTTTCAAAACTGAGGTCAAGAGGCCGTAGGCTCCGTAGTGTTGCCCTTGGAGAAGACCAAAACCATGTTTCACATTATAGACTTTGATACATCATTCAACACTTTGCTTGGGAAACCATGGATACATGAGAACAACATAGTTCCATTCTCTCTACACCAGTGTATGAAGTTTGTGAGAGGTGGGATCGTCTATTGTGTCAAAGGAGATCTCAAGCCATTTATAGTTCATGAGGTCAGCATATATGAGGATGCGGCATACTACATCCCTCAAAATCAAAAAGTCTATTCTCGTAAACTTGGCAAAAGTTTAAAAATAAAACAAAAAAATAAAGAGAAAAAGAAAATAAAAGAAAAGAGAAAAAAAAGAAAATAAAAGGGAGCGGAAATAGACTTGGAGGAGGAAGTTGAGCTGACATTAAATTCCACCCACAGTTCGTTACTCCATTCGAACATATGGATAGGACGACCTGATCTCCACCAGGTAGAAGAAGAGGCCAGTTCAAAGGCAGTCCCAGGGGTGAAAAACCTCATTAAAAGCAACTTAATAGAAGATCTGTCCCACCTGCTAGGAGCACACCTCCTATCCATATAGACATTGAATCTAGTTCATAGGATGAGCCTTATATGGTTAGCACACCAGCTAGCTCTTCTCAACAGTAGATTCCCTTGGAGGTGACACTTGAGCCAGATAACGATGAAGATAAGGCTCTAAAGAAAGCATAAGTGTATCCAAGTCTATATATGAAATAGTTAGGCATCAATTGTGAACCTTAGCTCTAACCGCACTTTCCTCTGAAAAAGCTAAGAGTTTGGTGGTTAAGAAAGCAGCTAAGTTATCCATAGGTGTGAACACTCAGAGGTTCTTTCTTGGAGCATCATCCTCAAGTCAAGAAGTTGATGTAGAACTTGAGGATGATTCATATAAAGATTTAATAAAATTACCTTTTGATTGGTACTTGTCCTATGTTCATAATTTAGCAAAGAAAGGGTTAATCCCACATACTTGGTCAGAGCATAGGTCAAACTACTTTGAATATTGGAAGAACAAATGCAACAATCCATCAAGACCGGGACTAAGATTACTGGGTGGTAGTCGATGATGATTCCTTAGTCATCACCAATCATTTGGAATCGATAGGTTCTTTTCAAATCACATTAACTCATATGAGGAGGCAGTGCTTAGAAACTTTAGATGATCGATGATTTTGAAGTCAAAGATACATAGGAGTTTGAAGAAGAGATCAAGTCAACCATCGATGAGTTCAAGGAAATCAACTTATAGGCGAAGATCCATGCCCGACATACATCAGTTCTTTGTTGAATGAAATTGAAACCAATGACTTAGTTATGCTATTGATTGAGTTTAAGGACTACTTTACATGGAATTATGAAGAGATGCTTGGATTGGCTCCTGATGTAGCAGTCTATAAATTAGCAATAGAGCCTACTACTAACCCTATTAAGCAAGCTCCTAGATGCATGTGATTAGACATAGAACAATAGGTCATTTATAAAGTCAAGAAACTGATCAATGCTAGCTTCATCCCATAAGAAAGATACCCTACATGGTTAGCCAGTGTTGTCTAGTTAAGAAAGAGATTGGCCAAATTCACATATGCTTCAATTTGAGAGATTTAAATAAGGCATGTCCAAAAGATGAATTTCCACTACCAATCCACTGATGGTGGACATTGCCTCATCTCATGCAATTTTTTCTTTCATGGATGGCTCATCTGGATATAACCAAATAAAGATGTCCCCTGAAGATGAATGAAACACTACTTTTAGAACCCACAATCAATATCTATTATTATAAGGTCATGCCTTTCAGCCTTAAAAATTTCAGTGCTACATACCAATGGGCTATGACTCGAATCTTCGATGAACTCATTCATCATCAGGTCGAGTGTTATGTCAATGATCTCGTGGTTAAAAGTAGAGAAAAGGAAGACCATCTCTTTGACTTGAGAGTAGTTTTGGAATAATTAAGATAATTTAACCTCAAAATAAACCCCCTGAAGTGTCATTCAGAGTAGCTTTAGGAAATTCCTTGGTTTGTTGTCCAACACCATGGAATCAAAATTGATCGAGAAGATTAAGGTGATACTATAAATGTCACCCCTAATAGTTTAACTCAACTCCATCATTCCATGGTGGTTGGCATATCTAAGACACCAACCTATCGGGAAGATGTCAACCATTCTCAACATTTATTAGAAAGGATGCCAAGTTTAAGTGGTATGGTAAGTGTGAGCATGCATTCAAAGACATCAAGCATTACCTGATGACGCCGCCAGTTCTAGCAGCCCATATCCCGGGAAAGCTGCTCATACTTTACACTACTGCGTTAGAAGACTCCCTTGGTGCTTTGTTGGCCCAAGCCAATGATGAAGGAAAGGAAAGCACACTCTAGTACCTCAGCTATCATCTAATCCATGCTGAGGCTATTTATCCACTCATTGAGAAGCATTGCCTAGCTTTAATCTTTGCATCCCAAAAACTATAGCACTGCATGCTTCCTCATAAGGTGAACTTAATCTCTAGGATCAATCCACGGTATCTCATGATAAGGTTGATCTATCGGGCGGTTGACATGATGGTCCATGATCCTCTCACAGTTTGACATTACCTTCGTCCCCCTCTGTGTGGTGAAAGGGTAAGCACTAGCAGATTTCTTAGTAGCACACCCACTTCCTACTAACTCTCCACTTAGTGATGATCTCCTCGATAAATAAATCATGAACTTAGGGGATACTAGCATTCACTACTGGGAGATGTACTTTGATGGTGTGGCTTCCTCAAAAAGAGGAGAAGAACCACAGTCTACTGTTCTAGGAAAGGAAGGAGTTGGAATAGATCTCTTAACTATAGACTGTAATGTGTTGAGATACTCATATCATCTGTCCAATCCTTGCACCAATAATGAATCTAAATATGAGGCTCTTATTGCGGTCTAGAGTTAGCTATTACTCTAAGCATCCATAACATCAACATCTTTGGGATTCTAAGCTAGTTATCAACCAAATTGTTGAGTCCTATAAGGTTATAAATCCCATGCTCCATCCATCATACCATAAGTACACCATGGAGCTATTGACCCAAATCCGAGGTTAGAATTTTTAAGAATACTCGAGGAGAGAATGTTGTATCCTTTAGCCATGCTTGAAGTTGGCATGTTTGGAGGATGAGTCAATATCAATAAAGGTCCAAAATAGATAAGTCTTATCCCTTGATATTGAACTAATCAAAAGTACTCTTTTGAAGGGAGGTTGCCATTTCCAAGAAGGATGAGTAGTTAAATTGGAGGCAACCATTACTTAAATAAAGGAAAACTACCACAAGAGAAGTCCCAAGCCCATCGGATGAAGTAAAGCACTTTCCTATGCTCTTGTGGATGGTGTCTTGTCGGTAGTCTTTGATCATATATGGTTGTTTAGACAAGCTGAAGCCGTAAGATCATGATTGAGGTACACTTAAGATTATGTGGAGCCAATCTAATCGAAGATGAAAACTAAGATCAAGAGACTAGGATACTACCATCGATGATCAAAGATTGCATGGATATGGCTAGGATGCCACCAATGTCAAATACGGTGTGGTCCACCAACCACCTAACATTCTACATCCTATATTGGCCTCATGGCCATTCGAGTGTTGGGGTACCAACATAGTGGTCGATTAATCTTACTTTTGTCAAGGGTCATCGATTTATCTTAGGTACTCAGTACTTTTCCAAATGGGTAAAGATATTTTTGCTCAGAGAGGTCACAGCTCAGCATGTGCTCCAGGTTTTTAGGAATCATATCATATATAGGTTCAAAGTGCCTCGATAAATTATATCTGATAATGGTATTGCATTCAAGAAAGAGATCAATAAGTTTGCAGACACAATAACTTTTCCCAACATCAACAACTTTGCCTCGATGAATTATATTTTACCATAAACTACATGAGGGCAAATAGTTGAGCAGAAGCCTTCAACAAAACTCTCATCCAAATACTGAAGAAGACACTAAACAATAAGTGACGGTATGAGCACTTAGTTGAAGCCTTGGGCCTACACCACATATAGAACTCCAACTTAGTATACTCCTTTCTCCTTAGTGTATGGGTCCAAAGCCATTATACAATTAGAAGTCCAACTCCCATCACTAACGATAATTATAGGTAGCAAGATCATAACAGAGCAGAATGCCAAGTTGCGGTTAGAAGAACTTGAAGGTTTGGAGGAGAAACTGTTGCGGGCATGCCAAAACCTCGAGTTGTACAAAGCTAAAATAATTCAAGCTCACAATAAGTTGCTCTGTCCTAGAGCTTTTCAGGTAGGAGAGCTTATTTTAGTTCTAAGGAGGTGCCATAAGATGGGGCAAGTTTGAACCCACTTGGGAAGTCCCTTTTGCCATAGAGAAGGCCTACTAAGGAGGATCTTATCAACTTATTAATCATAAGGGAGAATTTCCAATGCTTCTAATCAATAGGCTCTACTTAAAGAAATATTATAAATCTTGTTTGAAAAAAATTATTATCAATGAAAATTCCATTTTGAATTCAATCTCTTCCATGTTGAAAGTATTCTTGTTTGGGAATATCCATGATGTGTTTAGGGTAGATGTAAGGAACCTAAGCAGCATCCTATCCATCATTGACACAACACAAACACAAACTACACATAAACATATAAAGCAAACACATATCTTTTTTATCTCAGCTACTAGTTGAGATAACTGCCTAATGGACACTCGATAGGCATCGGGTCAGAATGATCTTTGCTACTTTAGTGTGTCACCCTTGGGTGGTCTTCTTTCTTTTTTGAGGATGTAGATGCATACTTTCCTTCTTACTTGACCGGCACTTGATGAGCACTTTGTTTGGTTTAGGAGCCTTAATGTGTGAGCTACCTTATGTTGGCTTTATTTAAGAGGATGTCAGTCTATTATGCTTTATTATAGTATTAACCTTTGTGCACTGATTGGGTCAAGTATATTTGAGGTTTAGGATTAGTCCCCTAGTGGCTCCTTCCCTCCTGATTGCTTCAAGTATAAGTCCAGTCCTTCCTCAGGGCTCCACGCTTAGTAGTCTCTCTAGGTCAATTATAAGCCTACATGCTTTCTTTTCAGATTGATCGTTAGACACCAATGGGCACCTTAGGTTGGTTGGTTCTCACTATGCTAATGGATAAAGCACTCATGCTGATAGATACACCTTAGGTTGGTTGGTTCTTGCACCTTAATATACACCACTCATGGCAAATGTAAGTCTGCTACACTTTCTTTTTGAGTTGGCCACCGTACACCTATAAGCTTTCTTTTCCGAGCTTAGGATAATGCCCCTAGTAGCACCTCCCTGTGGCATTATATTTGGATCACATCCTTTGTGACCCCATTTAGACACTACCCGGGTTACTATTGGATTCGACAGCTCCTCTTTTCTAGTAACCACCCCTGTGATTAGAGAATCCATCCTGTGGATGTGATTCTCCTTTGGTCTAGTAAATCTGAAATAGGTCAAGGCCGATATAGCCCCTTCTTAGTGTGGTCCCTTACACACCAATAGGGTCCAAGCAAACATATAAAGAAAATATATATTCACTTGTGGATTAGGAGGACACCCTTAGCGGTACCTTTTCCCAAGCAGGCATCCTATCTTTAGGGCAGTGTCAGCAAAACTCCCTATAAGAATTTTGTGACTACTCTTGAGTTGATATAAGTCCTCAGTGACATTCACTCAGTAGTCACCCTAAGTCGGGTTTGATCTATTGTGCTACCAACAGGTCACCCTAGCAGTTGTTCCCTGCTTTAGAAGATGTAAGTCTACTATGCCTTCTTCCTAGCATATTAGTCATGCACCAGAAACCCTTAGATTGGCTAGCTCTACCCCACGCTAGACTATCCATTTGGATTTGTAAATGAGATAGGACAAGTCTGATATAGCTCCTTCTTAGTGGGTCCATCGCACACCGACATGGTCCATAAATTAAATCTATCAAATTTGACTGAGCTCACATCCACAGTAGACATGCCCTCAATTCGAAAGCAAACTAAACCAAACAAACCATATCAAATCACATGAAATTAAAATAAAATTAACCCTGACTACTTTTAGATGATATAAGTCCCTAGTAGCATTCACTTAGTAGTCACCCTAGGTCTAGTTTGATTTGTTGTGCTAATAGGTCACCCGTTGTTCACGGCTTTCAAAGATTTAAGTGCTATGCCTTTTCCACAACCATTGTACACCGAAAGAAAACCCCTTAGGTTGGCTAGCTTTATCCCATAGTAGACTATCCCTTTGGATTTGTAAACTTGAGGTAGGTTAAGGCTAATATAGCCCTTTTTAGTGGGTCCATTGCACACCAACAAGGTCCATAAATTAACTCAAATTAAATTAAACCCAATATGATTTATGATGGTGCAAGCTTAAACTAAATTTAAAATATCATGCTAAACATATTATAGTGTGAATTAACACACTATATTATATTATAATATATGATGTTATATTATAATTTTCTATAATATAATATATTGTCTAACATTACACCTCATTAGAATCGCTTCAAAGGAACAAATAACAAAATTTTCTCAAAATATGAATAATGTTCATTTTGGATGTAAAATTGTTATTTTCTATTAGAAATGGTGAAAAATAGCATAATTTTGGTGTTGGTTCTTGTGCCATGAATTTGGCAAAATTCTTCCATCACAACCTTCAAATTAACACTTTTGTGAGTTTTGACCCAATGTATTATAACAAAAGTAAAACATACTAAAATGTACAATAACATTTAGTAACACACCACCACATTCATATATATGTGAAGTTATATTATTATGTACATTATATTTTAATACACTTTCATATTATATATTATCTTACATTACACCTTAAAATGAATTACTTTAAGCAAAAAATTTATAAAATTTGTGTGAAAAATGAACATTTATTTTGGATGCAAAATTCCATTCTTTTGATTAAATAACACACCATAGCACACCCCCAATGATGTTCCCTAAAGCTTACCTTAAATTTGGCCAAATCCCATCATCTCAGCCTATAAATCAGTATTTTTATGAATTATACCAATACAACTCTTCTACATCATACCATAACAAACTAAAATATGCTAAACAATAAGTAGTAATACACAATAGTATGCTATAATGCATGATGCTTACATGTTATGGCATCCTATATTATAATACATTATAACATATTATATTATATTATATTGCATATCACATCACAAGGGATTGCTTAAGATAAAAAATCATAAAATTAGTCTAAATAATAAAAAACTATATATTGTAGTCGTATCACTTACATATTTTAAATTGAAATAGTACATTATGATGCCATGCTCTTCTTATTATGAATTTGGCTAAATTCCACCATTTTAAAGCCTAAATCAACATTTTTATAAATAATGCTAGTGTAGGCTTGCGCATGATTGTATAATACTAAAAGAATTTAAAATGCGAATAATATATTATGATATATGATGATATACTATGCTACAACATATAATATTTATTTTGAACATAAAATCTTACTTTTATACTACAAGTGGCATAGCAAACCTTTGGTACTACAACCTAATTCCCACTTCAAATTTAATAAATTTCATCATCTAATTTATTAAATCAATATTTTATGATTTATATTAATATAGACTATAGGGCACAATACCATTATATACTAAAACATTTCAAAACATCTTATAACATCCAAAACACATCACTACATGCTCAAATATATGATGCACATTATATTATAATATATGGTATTATAATATGATTTAGGTTAGGGTTTAGGGTATTCAAGTCTCTAATAGTCAAGTGAAAGTCTCTTGAAGACATTTTCTTTAGCTACCATAACTATGTTAGGATTAGGTCATTCTTTAGATCTCCCTAATGACATCTTTATTCATGGTTTAAGATTTGTTAGGGTTTGGGTTAGTTTAGAGTTTGGAAGTTTGGTTTTAGGTTTAGGGTTTAGGGTTTGGGTTTGGGGTTTAGGGTTGTGGTTTAGGGTTTAGGGTTTATGGTTAGTTTAGGTTTAGGGTTTTTAAGTTTAGGGTTTAGGTTTAGGGTTGGGGTTTAGGGTTTAGGTTTAGGTTTAGCATTTAGGGTTTTTAAGGTTTAGGGTTTAGGGTTTATGAATTAGGTTTTAGGTTTAAGGTTTAAGTTTTAGTTTAGGGTTTAGGATTTAGGGTTTAAGGTTTTATTTTTAATAGAGAATAAATTCATGTTCAACATTTTTACTTTTTGATTTCATCAATCAAGAAACACACCAAGTTTTTTAAGACACAAGTGATGACATAGATTAAAAATGAGCACACATAGATCAAATCAAAATCCCTAGATAACTAGAACCATCTCTACTATAAAGACATAGTTCCATAAGCAGCAGATCGGATTAGCCGTTCTTCAATTTCTCTAGTTCTCATCAGAACCTCCCTGGCCTCTCGAGTTATGGGATCCACCATCATATCCTGATCTCTCCCTACCAACACCACAGAACCTCTCGCTCCTCCGCCTCCATAACCACCACCGCTACCACCACCTCCATATCAGCACTAGATCCCCACCACCACTATGATATTGCCACCTCTCCTTCTCCTATGCGATTTAGATTGACCCTAGTTGCAAAGGATGTTCCGCCATCAAGGTTCTCCACATTCTTAGGATTTAGGGTTTAAGGTTAGTAGAGGGTTTGTGGGTTAGTTTAGATTTTGGTTTTGGGTTTAGGTTTGTTGTGGTTTTAGGTGTTGTGTTTTATTATTTAGAGTTTTAGGGTTTTGTGGGTTAGATTTAAGGTTTAGGGTTTAGGGTTTTAGGGTTTAGGGTTTAGGGTTTAGGGTTTAGGGTTTAGGATTTAGAGTTTAGGTTTTTTTAAATAAGACCAACAGGTTTATATTTATTTATTTTTTTTATTTGGGTTTTTTTATTTTTTCATTTATTTATTTTATTTTATTTTAGTTTAGATTTTTATTTTAGTTTATTTTTATGTTAGTTTATTTTTTGAGTTTTATTTTTATTTTATTTTTTAAGTTTAGGTTTTATTTTTTTTAGGTTTAAGTTTAGGTTTTTATTTTATTTTTTAAGGTTTAGGTTTTAGGGTTTTATTTTAGATTTTTTTTCTAGGTTTTATTTTTTAATTTATGTTTAGGTTTATTTATAGTTTATTTTATTTTATTTAGTTTTGGTTTAGGTTTAGTTTAATTTATTTAGGTAGGTTTAGGTTTTATTTATTTAGTTTTTATTTAGTTTTGGTTAGGTTTAGGTATTTTATTTTCTTTATTTTATTTTATTTTAAGTTATTTTTTTTTTTAAGTTTAGGGTTTAGATTTTATTTTTATTTTTGGTTTTATTTTAGGTGTATTTTTTAGGTTTAGGTTTATTTTTTATTTTATTTTATTTTAGGTTTATTTTATTTTATTTTAGGTTTAGTTTTATTTTATTTAGGTTTTATATTTTTATTTAGTTTAGGTTTTATTTATTTTATTTTAGTTTAGTTTTAGTTTATTTTATTTTTTAGGTTTAGGTTTAGGTTTTAGTTTGTTTATTTTATTTTATTTTTATTTTATTTTGGTTTAGGTTTTTTATTTATTTTATTTTATTTTATTTAGGTTTAGGTTTTAGTTTTGGGTTTAGGGTTTAGGGTTTAGGGTTTAGGGTTTGGGGTTTAGGGTTTAGGGTTTAGGGTTTAGGTTTTAGGTTTAGGTTTAAGTTTTAGTTTAGGGTTTAGGGTTTAAGGTTTTTGTTTAAATAGAGAAGAAATTCAGATTCAACATTTCTTCTTCTTGATTTCATCAACCAAGTAGCACCCTAAGTTTTCTAAGACATAAGCGATGACATAGATAAAAAATGAGTACCCATAGAGCAAATCAAAACCCTAGATAAGTATAGCCCTCTATTGTAAAGACATAGTTCCATAAGTAGATCGACCATTCTTCAATTTCTCTCAGCTCCCATAACCACCCCACCTCTCAAGTAGCGGATCGCCATCGATCC
Organism: Cymbidium sinense; assembly: GCA_021442155.1. Lineage (NCBI taxonomy): Eukaryota > Viridiplantae > Streptophyta > Magnoliopsida > Asparagales > Orchidaceae > Cymbidium > Cymbidium sinense. The sequence goes on along the minus strand of CM038214.1, from coordinate 356,669,169 downwards.
GATCTCTCCCTCCGCCACCACCGGGTGTAACCTCCATCACTCTTCCCCTCCATAACCACCATTGCTCTGACCACCACCTCCATATCCACCAGCACCTCAAGATCCCCACCACCACTGCGATAACCACCACCTCGCCTAGCCTCCACCACGGATCTGGACCAGCCTTTGATGTGATGTTCCTGCAATTAAGGTCACCTCATTCTTAGGTTTTAGGATAGTTTAGGGTTTAGGGTTTAGGGTTAGTTTAGGGTTTGTGGTTTTAGGTTTAGTTTAGGGTTTTATTTTGGGTATTATGGTTTAGTTTTTAGGGTTTAGGGTTTATTAAGAGTGTAGGTTTAGGTTTTAGCTTTAGGGTTTAGGGTTTTGGGTTTAGGTTTAGGTTTAGGATTTAAGGTTTATGGTTTTAAAATTAGTAAAGCATAGGTTTAGGTTTATTTAGTTTATTTTATTTATTTGAGTTTATTTTATTTTATTTATTTTTATTTATTTATTTTTTTTTATTTCATTTTTAGTTTATTTTATTTTGGCTTATTTTATTTTATTTTAGTTTAGGTTTTTTTTTAGTTTTAGGTTTATTTTTATTTATTTTAAGATTTATTTTTTATTTTTAGGTTTAGGTTTTATTTAGTTTTATTTTTTTTTTATTTTAGGTTTAGTTTTATTTTATTTAGGTATTTTATTTTTTAGTTTAGTTTAGGTTTTATTTATTTTATTTTATTTTAGTTTTATTTTTATTTTATTTTCTTTAGTTTAGGTTTAGTTTATTTTATTTTCTTTTTTTATATTATTTTAGTTTAGGTTTTTATTTATTTTACTTTTTTATTTAGTTTAGGTTTTTTGCTTTTTAGGGTTTAGGGTTTAGGGTTTAGGGTTTAGAGTTTTGGGTTTAGGGTTTAAGGTTTAGGGTTTAGGATTTAGGGTTTAGAGTTTAGGGTTTAGGGTTTAGGATTTTAGGGTTTAGTTTATAGGGATTTTAGGGTTTAGGGATTTCGTGGTTTTGGGTTTGGTTTAGGTTTTGGTTTAGGTCTAGGTTCATGTTTTAGGATTTTGGTTTTTTTATAAGTAGATCAAATTAAGATTGAACATTTCTTCTTGATTTCATCAACCAAGTAACACACCAAGTTTTGTAAGACTCAAGTGATGACATAGATCAAAAATCAGCATGCATAGAGTAAATCAAAAACCCTAGATAAATAGGACCATCTCTATTGTAAAGATGAAGTTCCATAAGCAGCAGATCAGATCAGCCATTCTTCAGTTTCTCCAGTTCCTATTAGAACCACCCTGACCTCTTGAGTAGCTTGATTCACCATCATATCCTCGATCTATACCTCCGCCACCACCACGACTATAACCTACATCGCTAGTCCCGCCTCCATAGCCACAACTGCTCCACCACCTCAATATCCACCAACACCTCCAGATCCCCACCGCCATGCACAATGCCTCCTTCCTTCCACCACCAGATCTAGACTGAGCTTGGTTGACCGTGTTATTTCTACCGTCAAGGTTCTACCTATTCTTAGGGTATAGGTTTAGGTTGAGGTTTATTAGCTTTTAGGGTTTATGTTTATTTTTTAATTTATTTAGTTACTTTAGGTTTAGGTTTAGGGTTTGTGGTTTAGGGTTTAGGGTTTAGGGTTTGGTTTGGTTTAGGATTTTAGGGTTTATGCTTTTAGTTTATTTTAGGGTTTAAGGTTTTTTAGGGTTTAGTGTTTGGGTTGGGTTTAGGTTTAGGTTAGTTTTGGGTTTAGTTTAGGGTTTGTCAGGGTTTTGGGCTTTTTTTTTAAATTAAGTAAACCTAAGTTTAGGTTCATTTAGTTTATTTTTTTATTTTTAGTTTATTTTATTTTAATTTTTATTTAGGTTTATTTTTTATTTTATTTAATTTTGGTTTTTTTAATTTAGTTTATTTTTTAGGTTGAAGTTTAAGTTTAAGTTTATTATTTTAGTTTAGGTTTTATTTTAATTTTGAGGTTAGGTTTAGGTTTTATAATATTTTTTTTAGATTTAGGTTTTTTTTTTATTTTTAGGTTTATTTTTTAGTTTATTTTTTTTTTAGTTTAGGTTTAGGTTTATTTTTAGTTTATTTTATTTTATTTAGTTTATTTAGGTTTATGCTTAGTTTATTTTAGGTTTTAGGTTTTATTTATTTTAGTTTATTTATTTTAATTTTGGTTTATGTTTATTTAATTTTATTTATATTTTAGGTTTACATTTTTGTTTTAGTTTAGGGTTTAAGATTTATTTTATTTAATTTTAGTTTATTTTACATTTATCTTTAGGTTTATACTTTTATCAGATTTTATTTTAGTATTTTATTTTATTGTATGTTTAGTTTTTATTTTATTAAGGTTTTTTATTCTTAGGTTTATTTTGGTTTTAGTTTAGTTTAGGTTTTCTTTATTTTATCTTAGTTTATTTTATTTTAAAGTTTAGTTTAGGATTTACTTTAGGTTTTATTTGATTTTTTTTAATTTTATTTAGGTTTAAGTTTTATTTATTCATTTTATTTTTACATTTTATTTAGTTTAGGTTTAAGTTTTTAGGTTTGTAGGGTTTAGGGTTTATGGTTTAGGGTTTTAGGGTTTAGGGTATTAGGGTTTAGGGTTTAGTGTTTAGGCTTTATGGTTTAACATTTTTAGGGTTTAGGTTTATGGTTTAGGGTTAGCTTAGGGTTTAGGGTTAGTTTAGGGTTTAGGCTTTAAGGTTTAGGGTTTTAGGGTTTAGGGTTTAGGCTTTATGGTTTAGGGTTTTAGTGTTTAGGGATTAGGGTTTAGGGATTAGGGTTAGGGTTAGGGTTTAGGATTTAGGGTTTAGGGTTTATGGTTAGTTTAGCATTTAGGGTTTAGGGTTTATAGTTTTTAGGTTTAGGGTTTAGGGTTTCAGCTTTAAGGTTGTAAGTTTAGGATTTTGGTTTATGGTTAGTTTTAGGGTTAAGGGTTAATGGTTAGGGTTTAGGATTTGGGGTTAATGGTTTAGGGTTTAGGGTTTAAGGTTTTTTTAAAATTAAAAAATATTAGGTTTAGGTTTATTTATTTATTTTATTTATTTTAATTTTTTATTTTTATTTTATTTAGGTTTATTTAATTTTTTAGTTATTTTTTATTTTAGGTTTATTTATTTTAGTTTAGGTTTTATTTTAATTTATTTTTAGGTTCTTAGGTTTATGTTTATTTTGTGTTTAATTTTATTTTTTTATTTTGAGGTTTAGGTTTATGTTTTTATTTTATTTTTTTTAGTTTTAGGTTTTAGGTTTTTATTTAAGGTTTATTTTTAGGTTTTATTTTTTAATTTAGGTTTAGGTTTATTTTTAGTTTATTTAGTTCAGGGTTTAGGTTTAGTTTATTTTAGGTTTAGGTTTAGGTTTTATTTATTTTAGTTTAGTTTATTTTAGTTTAGGTTTACATTTATTTTATTTTTATTTTTGGTTTAGTTTCTATTTTTAGTATAGGATTTGGGTTTTATTTTTTATTTATTTTTATGTTTAGGTTTTTATTTAGTTTTTTATTTTATTTTATTTTAGGTTTATTTTATATTTATTTTACATTTATTTTTATTTTATTTAGGTTTTTTATTTTTAGGATTATTTTATTTTATAGATTAGTTTAGGTTTTTATTTATTTTATTTTAGTTTAGTTTTTTATTTTTTATGTTATTTTATTTTTAGGTTTAGGTTTAGGTTTAGGTTTAAGTTCTAGTTTAGCTCTCAATTTATTTTATTATTTTATTTTATTTAGGTTTATGTTTTCTTATTTATTTTATTTTTAGGTTTTATTTTGTTTAGGTTTTGGTTTTTAGATTTTTAGGGTTTAGGGTTTAGGTTTTAGGGTTTAGCGTTTAGGGTTTAGGGTTTCAGATTTAGGTTTTAGGGTTTAGTGTTGTAGATTTTAG
>CM038214.1:356589130-356665175 GCA_021442155.1 Cymbidium sinense | reverse complement strand
AAAACCTAAAATACTAAACTCTAAATCTCAAATATTAAACATTAAACTTTAAACTCTAAAATCTAAACATTTTAAACCCTAAACCCTAAAACACTTAAACTCCTAAATCTCTTAAAATAACCCTAAAATAACTTAAAAAACCCTAAATTCCAATTAACTTAACCTTTAAATCCTAAACTATAAACCTAAACCCTAAAACTATAAATTCAACCCTAAACTAAACTTATAATTCCTAAAGTTTAAACCTAAACCTAAAATAACCTTAAACCTAAACCTTAAACTCCTAAACCTCAAATATAAACCCTAAAGTTTAAACACTAAACTCTAAACTAAACCTTTACACCTAAAACTCCTAACCCTAACTATAACCCTAAACTATAAACCTTAAACTATTAACCCTAAACTAAAACTAAAACCTTAAACCTTAAAACCTTAAACCTAAAGAGTAAACCTTAAACTTTAAACTAACCTTAAACCTGCTAACCATAAACCCTAAACCTAAACCTAAACCACTAAAACTAAACCCTAAAGAAAACACTAAACAACTAAACCCTAAATCCTAACCTTAAACCATAAACCCTAAAACCCTAAACTTAAAACACTAAACCATAAACCTAAAACCATAAACCTTGAAAACATAAAAAACATAAACCTAAACTAAATAAAACTTATAATAAAATAAATTAAAAACATAAACCTAAATAAAAAAAATAAAATAAAATAAAACATAAACTAAAACCTAAACCTAAACCTAAACCTAAAACAAAAAAAATAAAAATAAAATAAATAAACTAAAATAAAATAAATAAAACCTAAACTAAATTAAAAAAATAAACCTAAATAAAATAAAACTAAACTAAAATAAAAAAAAATAAAATAAACCAAAAATAAAATAAAAACAAAACTAAATAAAAACTTAAACCTAAAAATAAAAATAAAAACCTAATCACTAAACTAAACTAAACCTAAACCTAAAATAAAATAAACAAAATAAAGTAAACCTAAACCTAAATAAATAAATCCTAAACCTAAACCTAAAATAAACTAAACCTAATGTTAACCCTAAACTAAATAAAATAAACTAAACTAAAAATAAACCTAAACCTATACTAAAAAAATAAAACCTAAAAAATAAACTTAAATAAAAAAACCTAAAACTTAAACCTTAAAAAAAAAATAAAAAAACTAAACCTAAACCTAAAATAAAAAAAAATAAAACCTAAACCTAAAAATTAAATAAAAATAAAATGAAACTAAAAAAATAAGCCTAAACCTAAACCTAAACCAAAAAATAAATAAAAATAAATAATTTAAACTAAAATAAATATACTAAACTAAATAAAAATAAAAAATAAAACTTAATAAAAATATAAAAAATAAAAAGTAAACTAAAATAAATAAAAAAATAAACTAAATAAACTAAATAGACCTAAACCTACTAGTTTACTTAATTTAAAAATAAAACCCTAAACCCTAAATCCTAAATCCTAAACCCAAAACCATAAACCCTAAAATAAACCCTAAACCCTAAACGTACAACACAAAAGCTACAACCCTAAAACTTAAACCCTAAATCCTAAATGTTAAACCCTTAAAACACTAAACCCGAATTCCTAAATCATAAACCCTAAAGTAACCCTAAACCATTATGCTAACCCTAAACCTCAAAACTAAATCAGAAGCCTAAAACTAAACACTAAACCCTAATCCCAAAACCCCAACCATAAACTAAACCCTAAAACCCTAAACCCTAAAACCTAAACACTAAACCCAAACCCTAAACCAAAAAAACTTAAAACCTAAACCTAAATTAAATAAATAAAACTAATAATAAAATAAAAATACCTAAACCTAAATAAAATAATAAAATAAAATAAAAACCTAAATTAAAACCTTAACCTAAACCTAAAATAAAATAAAATAAAAAATTAAATTAAACTAAAATAAAATAAATAAAAACCTAAACTAAACCAAAAAATAAAATAAACCTAACAATAGAAAACCTAAATAAAATAAAAACTAAATGTAAAATAAAAATAGAATAAACTTAAAATAAAATAAAATAAAATATAAATTAAATAAAAACCTAAACCTAAAAAAAACCTAAAAATAAAATAGAAAATAAATAATTAATAAAGCCTAAACCCTAAAGTAAAAAAACCTAAACCTAAAATAAAAATAAAATAAACATAAACCTAAACTAAAATAAACTTAATTAAAATAAAAAAAAATCTAAGCTAAATTGAATAAAATAAAATAGACTAAAAATAAACCTAAACCTAAACTAAAAAATAAAACCTAAAATAAAAACCAAAAATCTAAACCTAAAAAATAAAATAAAAACATAAACCTAAACCTAAAAATAAAAATTAAAACTTAAACCTTAAAAATAAAATGAAAATAAAACTCAACTAAAAAATAAACCTAAACCTAAACCTAAAAAATAAACTAAAATGAAAAACCTAAAATAACATAAATAAACCTAAAATAAATAAATTAAACTATAAAAAATAAAAAATAAACCAAAATAAGAATAAAAAATAAAATAAACTCAAATAAATATAAAAATAAACTAAATAAACCTAAATATACCAGTTTACTTAGTTTAAAAAAAATAAAACCCTAAAACTAAGTGTAATCCATAAACAATAAACCTACTACCCTAAACCTACAACCCTAAACCCTAAAACCCTAAGCATTAACCCTAAAACCCTAAACCCTAAACCCTAAATAATAAACCCTAAAACCCTAAACCCTAAACCCTAAGCCCTAAACCCTAAACCCTATAACCTAAAACCCTAAACTCTAAACCCAAACTAAACTTAAACCCTAAACCCTAAACTAACCTTAAACCCTAAACCCTAAACTAACCCTAAACCCTAAAATAACCCTAAACCCTAAGAATGGAAGAACCTTAACCATGAACATCACCACTAACTAGGCTCGCCTAGATAGGTGGAGGCAAAGGCAAAGTGACATTATCGCGGTGGGGATCCGAGGTGTTGGTGGATATGGAGGTGGCCTGATAAGTGGTGGTTATGGAGGTGAGAAGTGATGGAGGTTACAACCGGTGGTGGCAAAGGGAGAGATCGGGATATGATGGTGGATCCGCCACTGACAAGCGGGTGGTTCTAATGGGAACCGAGAAACTAAAGAATAACCGATCCGACGCTATATGGAACTCTTCTGTAGAGAATTCTACTTATCTAGGGTTTTGATTTGCTCTATGGGTGCTCATTTTTATCTATGTCATCGATGTGTCTTACAAAACTTCTAGTTGATGAAATTTAAAAGAAGAAATGTTGAATTTGAATTTATTCTCCATTAAAAAAAACCTTAAAAAAATCCTAAACCCTAAACCCTAAACCCTAAACCCTAAATAAAAAACTTAAACCTAAAACTAAAACCTAAACACTAAACCCTAAACCCTAAACCCCAAACCCTAAACCCTAAACCTTAAACCCTAAACCATAAACCTTAAACCCTAAAATGCTAAAAACCTAAACCTAAACTAAATATAACCTAAAAATAAAATAAATAAAAAAACCTAAATGAAAATAAAATAATAAAATAAAATAAAATAAAAACATAAACTAAAAAACTAAACCTAATAAACATAAAATAAAAAAATAAAAACTAAAAGCTAAACTAAAATAAAAGAAATAAAAACCTAAACTAAACTAAGAAAATAAAATAAAATAAAATAAAAACTAAATAAAAAACCTAAACCTAAAAATAAACCTAAAACATAAAAAATAAGTAAAACTAAAAAACATAAACCCTAAAAAAAACCTAAACCTAAAATAAAAATAAAATAAATAAAGTAAAATAAACCTAAACCTAAAATAAAACAAACTAAACTAAATTAAATAAAACCTAAACCTAAACCTAAAATAAATTAAACCTAAACCTAAACCTAAGCTAAATAAAATAAAATAAACTAAAAATAAACCAAAACCTAAATTAAAAAAAGATAAAACCTAAAAATAAACCTAAAATAAAAACCTAAAACCTAAACCTAAAAAAATAAAATAAAACCTAAACTCTAAACCCTAAGAATGGGCAGAACCTTGACGAAAGGGACATCACCATCAACTAGGCTTAGTCTAGATCTGGGGAAGGTGAGAAGATGACATTATAGTGAGGTGGGGATCCGGATGATGGCATATGGAGGTGGTGGGTTGGAGCAATGGTGGTTATGGAGGGAGGAGAGACATGAGGTTATAATTGTATGGTGGTGGAGGGAGAGATCAGGGATATGATGGCGGATCACGCTACCCAAGAGGTTCTGATGAGAACTAGAAACCAAGAATGATCGATCCGACATGTACTATGGAACTGATCTTACAGAGAGCCTACTTATCTAGGGTTTTGATTTGCTCTATGGGTGCTCATTTTGATCTATGCCATCGCTATATCTTACAAAACTTGCTACTTGGTTGATGAAATCAAAAGAATAAATGTTTAATTTATTAATTTAAACCTAAATCCTAAACTAAAACTTAAAATATAAACTCTTAAACCTAAACCTAAACTAAACCCTAATTAAATCTTAAATCCTAAACCTAAACCTTAAACCTAAACCTAAACTCAATCTAAATCTAATCCTAAACCTAAACCTAAATCCTAAACCCTAAAACCTAAACCTAAACCCTAAACCCTAAAACCATAAACCCTAAACCCTAAAATATTAAACCTAAACCCTAAACCCCAAAGCCTAAACTTAAACCTAAACTAAACCCTAACCTAAACCTAAACCCTAAACCTTGAATAAAGATGTCATTAGAGTTGATCTAAAGAATAATCTAACATTATTATGGAAGCTAAAGAAAATGTCTTCAAGAGACTTTCCTTGACTATTAAAGATTTGAATAAACCCTAACCATAAATCATATTAAATTACCATATATTATTTATAATGTATCAATATTTAAATTATAAAGTGATTTTTTGATGTTATAAGATAAATGTAAGTATATATTAAATAATAGTTTATATATAAATATAAATCATAATAATGATTTAATAACTGATGATGAAATTTGTTAAATTTGAAGTGGAATATTTGTAATCATGTACATATAATAGTAGTTTAAAAAATTTTATATGTTGTACATAGTATAAAGAGCATCATATATCATAATATATTATTCTACTTTTAAATTCTTTAGTATTTTATAATCATGTTGAGCCTACATATATTATTATTTATAAAAATGATTTATTTAAAATGGTGGAATTTAAATAAATCATAATATAGAGCATGGCATCATTATATGGTTTCAATAAAATATGTAAGTGATATGACTAAAATATAGTTTTTATTATTTAGAATTTATGATTTTTATCTACAATGTGTAGGATATATATATAAAATATAATATAATAAGATGTATTATAATTAAGGTAAGTGTAGCTTCATGCTTATCTTATGTGTATTACTACTTGTTTTTAGCATAATTTTCATTTGTTAAGTGATATGTAAAAGTAGATTATTATTCATATTTAATAAAAATATATTATAGAAGATAATTAAAATATAATGTACATTTATAACATCATTATAGGGTGTGGTGGTAAAAATGTCATTTAATAGAATTGAAATTTGTAATCCAAAAGAATAAACAAATAAATATGCTATTTTTCAAAAATTTTTATATTTTAAAATATTTATTTTATTCAAAATGAAATAATATTGAGAAAGATTTGTTATTTATATAATTCTAAGTGTAATGTTAGATAATATATTATATTATAAAATTATACATATGACATATATAATATAGTGTATTAATTCACACTATAATATGTTTAGCATGATATTGTATAGTTAGTTTGAGCTTGCACCATCACAAATCATAAAATGTTGATTACAATGTTAAGATGATGTAATTTGAAGGAATACATTATTAGGCTTTTGATGTATTAAAAGTGTGCATAAGAGAAGAAATAAGATTTGATGAGAATTCCATGTCAAACATAGAGGGAGATCCGCTAGGGACACACATGCATTGTACATGACATGTGAGGCTATCGAGTATAAAAAGAAAAGAAAATCTACCGGGATAATTTGATTTGATTATATGATTTGTGGAAAGGAGAGATAAGAATCTATAATTCATGGGATTAAGATCTAATCGACTTTAATTTATTTTATTTTAAGATGTGGAGGCATATCTATTTGAGATGTGGGCTCTAGGATCGGGTATATGAACCTTCCACCAGGTGCTGCTACGGGATTGGGATTTGAGTTTGATTTCATTGTTTGGGGATGTATCCACTGGGGATAAGGGTTTTTGGATTTCTTTGACTCTACCTGGGAGTTAGTTTAATTTGGTTCCACTAGGGAGGTTGGTTTTGAATTTGATTTATTTGCTTGACTTGTTTATATATGATTTGGGGCTCCACTAGGGAGAAGGGTGTGATTTAACTCCACTAGGGAAAATCAAATTAATTGGGATTAATTTCTTAGTTAATGTATGGACATTGTCAAGGAATAGACCCACTCAAGATAGGGCTATAGCCTTGACCTCAGTTTACAAATCCAAAGGGATAGTCTACCGCTATGGATAGAGCAAGCCAACCAAAGGGGTTTCCTTTCAGGTAACGATGAAGAAGGTGTAGCACTTACATCTTCCAAAACGAGGAACAACCCTTGGGGTGATCTGTTGGATGCACAATAAATCAAACCTGACATATGGTGACTACTGAGTGAATTCCACTAAGGACTTATGTCAACTCAAAATTAGCCAAGATTAATTTTATCTTAATTTCATGTGATTTAATATGGTTTGTTTGGTATAGTTTGATTTTGAATTGACGGCATATCTGTTGGGAATGTGAGCTCGGTCAAATTTGATAGACTTAATTTATGGACCATGTCTATGTGTGATGGACCCACTAAGAAGGGGTTATATAAGACTTATCCTATTTCAGATTTACAAATCCAAAAGGATAATCTATTGGACATGGGGTAGAGCTAGCCAACCTAAGTGGTTGCCTTTCGGTGTGCAACGGCTATGCTAGGATGAAGGTGTAGCAGACTTACATCTTCCAAAGAAGGGAACAACCATTGGGATGACCTGTTGGTAGCACAATAAATAGAATCTGACTTATGGGTGACTATTAAGTGAATACCATTAGGGACTTATATCAGCTCAAGAGAAGTCAGGTGATTCCTGTAGGGAGTTTTGTTGACACGCCTCTAAAGATAGGATGATTGCTTAGAAAAGGTACAACTAGGGTGTCCTCTTAATCCATAAGTGAATATATATATTATTTATATATTTGTGTAGACCATTGGTGCAAGGGACCACATTGAAAGGGGCTATGTCGCCTTGACATATCTCATTTATCGACCAAGAGAGAATCTACACATCCATAGATAAATTCTCCAACCATAGTGGTTATTAGAAGGAGGAACTATCCAACTGATAGTAACCAAGGTAGTGTAAATGGGGTTGCAAAGGATGTGATCCTAATATAGTGCCCATGGGAGGTGCTTCTAGGGCATTATCCTGAGCCCTAGAAAAGAAAGCCTATAGTGTATAGTGGCCAACTCAAGGAGAAAGCATAGACTTACATCGCCATGAGTGGTGTATCTAAGAACCAACCAACTAAGGTGTATCTATCAACATGAGTGGTGTATCCATCAAGATAGTGAGAACCAACCAACCTAAGGTGTCACAGCAACGATCAATCTGAAAAAAGTGTGTAGGCTCTCAACTTTCCAATTGGAACGATCGAGATAGTCTATCATTCGCAAGAAAGATTTTTTCTGACCTAAAGTGACTACTATGTCGGAGCCTCAAGGAAGAATTGGACCCAAACTTGAAGTCATTAAAGGGAAGGAGCAATTAGAGGACTTATCCTAAACCTCCAATATACTCGACCAAGTGCATAAAGGCTAATCCAAGAAGAAAGCATAGAGACTCACATCCTCTTAAATGAAGCCAACATGAGGTTTACGCCACATAGTAAGGCCTACCAAAATAATAAGGCACGTCACAGAAGTGTCCAAGTGAAGGAAAGTGTAGCGTACTTACATCCTCCAAAGCAAGAAGACCATTAGGGTGACACACTAGCAGGGTAGCATGTCAGCCCAACCTAGAGTAGCTACTGAGTGAGTGCCGCTGGGAGTGTTATCCCAAATCAAAGTAGCCCGAGATAAAAGATATGTGTTTGTTTTATATGTTTGTGAGTAGTTTATGTTTGTGTTGTGTCGATGAAGGATAGGACACCGCTCTGGTTCTTTTCACCTACCCTAAACACATTGTAGAAGATTGAAAATAAGAATACTTTCAACATGGAAGATATTGAATTTGAAATGGAATTTTCATTGATGGTAATTATTTTCAAACATGATATATAATATTTCTTTAAGTAGAGCCTATTGATTGGAAGCATTGGGTGCTCTATGATTAATAATTTGATAAGATCCTCCTAGCCTTCTCTATGGTAAAAGGTCCTTCCCAAGTGGTTTCAAACTTTCCTCCCATCTTATGATGGACAATAATCATTCTTAGAACTAAAATAAGCTCTCTTACTTGGACGACCAACTTGTTGTGAGCTTGAATCATTTTAACTTTATACAACTCGAGGTTTTGGCATGCCCGCAGGCATCTCTCTTCCAAACCTTCGAGCTCTCATAACTGTAACTTAGTGTTTTGCTATGATGTGATTTTTCTACCCACAACTATCCTTAGTGATGGGAGTTAGACTTCTAATGGTAGAATAGCTTTAGACCCATACACCAAGGAGAAAGGAGTAGACCGAGTTGGAGTTCTATATGTGGTGAGGGCCTACAAGGCTTCAACTAACTACTCATGCCACTATGGCTTGCTATTATCAATTATCTTCTTTAGTATTTGGATGAGAGTTTTGTTGAAAGCTTCTACTAAGTCATTTTTGCTCAGGTAATTGATGGTAGAATATCTCCAATCTATGATATGTCTCTGGGCAAAGTTGTTGATCTCATTGTTCTTAAATGAAGTACCATTATCAGATATAATTCATCGAGGCACTCTAAACTTATATACGATATGGTTCCTAAAAAACTAGAGCACATGCTAAATTGTGACCTCTTTGAGCGAAATCACCTTCACCCATTTGGAAAACTAGTCAATAGCAGCTAAGATGCATCGATGACCCTTGGAAGATGGAGGATCAATCAAACCCACTATGTCGGTACCCCAACACTTGAATGGCCATGAGGCCAATGTAGATGTAGAATGTTGGGTGGTTGGGACCACCAATTGATATTGGTGACATCGCCTAGCAGTATCCATGCAATCTGTGATCATCTACAACCAGTAGTATCCTTATTTCTTGATCTTGACTTTCATCTTCGAATCAAATTGGTTGGCTCCACATAATCCTAAGTGTATCTTGGTCATCTTATAGGCTTCATGCTTATCTAAACAAAGTAACCATATATGATCGAAAGATATAAGACACCATCCATAAGCATAAGAAAGTGCTCTCTGCTTCATCTGATGGGCTTGGGACTTTTCTTGAGGTAGTTTTCCTTATTTAGGTAATCCATGAATGGTTTCCTCCACCCAACTCCTCATCCTTCTTGGCAATGATAACCTCCCTTCAAGAGAGTACTTTTGATGAGTTCTATATCAATAAAGGATAAAACTTATTTATTTTGGACCTTTATTGATATGGACTCATCCTCTGACATGCAAACTCATTGCAAGCGGCTAAAGCATACGCCATGGTGTTCTCTCTTGAGGAATCTTATAAATGGTAACCTCTAGATTTGGTCCAACAACCCATGGTGTTCTTATGGTAGTGATGGAGCTTGGCTTTATAAACTTATAGGCCGTGATTTGGGATAACTGAGAATTAAGATGTTGATGTTTTAGATGCTTAGAGTAATGGCTAACTCCATAATGATAATCAGAGCCTCATATTCAGCTTCATTATTAGTGTAAGGATTGGACAAATGATATGAGAATCTCATCACATTGTGGTCCAGAGTTAAGAGAACTATTCCTACCCCTGCCTTTCTTGGAATAGTAGATTGTGATTCTTCTCTTCTTTAAGAGGAAGCTGCACCATCAAAGTACATCTCCCAGTGGTGAATGCTTGTATCCCCTAGGTTTTGGTTTTAGGTTTTTATTATAGATTTGTTTTTAGGTTTTAGGTTTTAGTTTAGGTTTAGGTTTGTTTTTAGTTTATTTTATTTTAATTAGTTTAGAGTTTATGTTTAGTTAATTTTAGGTTTAAGTTTAGGCCTGATTTTTTTTAGTTTAGTTTATTTTAGTTTGGGTTTAGTTTCTTTTGTTTATTTTATTTTATTTTTGGAATAGTTTTATTATTAGTTTGTGGGTATCTTATATTTTATTTATTTTAGGTTTAATTTTATGTTTATTTATTTAAGTTTATTTTATTTTATTTTATTTTATTTATTTTATTTTTTATTTTATTTTTTTTTTATTATTTAGATTTTATTCTTAGGTTTTTATTTTTTTTTTAGTTTAGCTTTAGGTTTTATTTATTTCATTTTATTTTATTTTTATCTTTATTTTATTTATCTTTTAGGCTTTTCATTGTTATTTTATTATATCTATTTATTAGTTTAGGTTTATTTATTTATTTGGTCTTATCTATTTTAGTTTTAGGTTTGTGCTTGGCTTTGGCTTGTGGCCAGGCTCAGGTTTTAGGCAGCCTTGTGCAGTTTGTGGGCTCTGGTGGCTCCCAGCCTAGGCCTCTGGGGGCCAGGCCTGGGGTCAGCCTGGCCAGGCCCAGTGTCAGTGGTGGTTTGTGGCCCAGCCAGGCTTGGCCTGTGGGTCAGCCTTTGTGGCTGGGCGGCTCAGGGTGGCTCAGGTTTAGGGCCTAGGGGCTAGGATTTAGGGCCCAGGCCCAGGGTTTAGGGCTCAGGGCCTAGGGAAAGCAGCCTGGGCTCAGGGCTAGGGAAAGTTTTGTGGCTCAGGGGCAAGGCTGTGGCCTGTCCTAGGGCTCAGGGTTTAGGGCCTGTGGCTCAGTCAGGATTTAGGCCTAGGGTCAGAGTCTTTTTAAAAAAATTAAAAACCCAAATTTATTTATTTTCTTTTATTTATTTTAGTTTATTTTTTTTTTATTTTATTTAGTTTATTTTATGCTATTTATTTTAGCTAAGTTTTTTATTTTAATTTATTTTTTTTTAAGGTTTATGGGTTTTAGTATTTATTTTATTTTATTTTTATTTTTGGTACATGTTTAGGTTTTATTTAATTTTTTTGGTTTAGGTTTTGGGTTTTATTTTATGTTTATGTTAGGTTTTTTATTTTAGATTTAGGATTACTTTTAGTTTATTTTGTATAGTTTAGGGTTTTGGTTTAGTTTATTTTAGGTTTAGGTTTAGGTTTTATTTATTTTAGATTAATTTATTTATATTAGGTTTATGTTTATTTTATTTTTTTATTTTAGGTTTAAGTTTTTTTTTAGTTTAGTGTTTATGTTCTATTTTTTATTTATTTTTAAGTTTATTTTTTAGGTTTAGGTTTTTATTTAGTTTTTATTTTATTTAGGGTTTTGTGCCACCATCGCTCAAGATCTTTGAGGGCAATAGAGCCCATAACACATTGCACACTTTAGAGCCAAACACCGTGGACAAATGCACTCCTCTCACCTTTTGTTAGCATTTGTTTTTGATTGCCAAACCTCCGGTTCTAAAGACTTTCGTTGGAGAATATCTTCATCAAGAGGATTGTTGGAGCTCAAGAGAGGGTGATCAGGTGACCTCATTGTAGAGAAATAGAAACTCAATGAGTTCTTTATTGATTACATTCTTAAACATGAGCATGAAATGAAATCAGATGTTTGAACAAAGATGCCATTGAGATTCTTCTCAAGAATATCCATGGCTCGGTCGCCTTCATGCCTAAGGGCTTTATGATCAAAATATTTGAGAAATTAATCAATAAGGCAGCTAGCCTACAAGAGGAAGCCAAATAGTTGCCCTTTTTCCCAACCAATCATCTAGGCCCAAGTCACGTAAAGGTGTTTGAGAAGAAGCTTGGACAATTATGTTAGTGGATGAGGGAAGTAACTAGAGTTTAGTATGAGAGACTATGCTCAAGCCTCCTTGCCACCTCCTCTTCCACCACCTCGCCATCATATCCATCGCATCCGCCACCATAATGAACGCTTCAAGCACCTCAAGAAATTCAACAATTCATATCCATCACTGTGTAGCTACTTTCACCTACTCTTGTCGATAGATTGAATAAGCCATATTCATTCAAGAGGGAGGTAGAAAATCTTTAAGAATTTCTTAAAGAAACCTGATTTCAAAGCCTAAGAGGTCTGAGAGGAAGTGGGCAAGAGAGATCTGAAGCTATTTCCCTACCACCACATGTTAGGCCATGTCTTGAGGATTGTATCACTTTTAAAAACTAGCTTGAGTGTAGCTTCAATTTGAGAGCCATAGTCCCTAAGAAATACTTATTAGAAAACCATCCAATTATGTTAGAGTAATCCTTGGGGATACTTACATCCTCTTAAGACCAAAGAAAGTTAGTATATCTCCTATCCCAAACCTCTAAGAAGATTATTTCTAAGATCAAGAAGCTTTCCTGTGTGTGCTTGAAGTAGCTCAAACCTCCAACACCAAGGAAGGTTTGCTAGTTATAAAGGATAACTCGTGGAAGGTGATAGCCCAAGAGAAAGAACTCACCATACTTCTGATAGTCCAATAGCACACCACCGTCCAGTCCAAGATTTCTCCACCGTTGTAGCTACAACCTTTTGCTAGCTCTTCTAATGGCAAAAGCATTGTATCTGTGGATAAGGGCACTAAATTCCTTACTCGCTTTTATTTGATTTCTATCATGTACCTCCACCCAAAAGGAAATTAATGAAGAAAGTTTATTCTATTTATATATTATTTGATGCTCTTGATTTTATTCTATTGAAACCTCTCCAAATAAAATAGCTCTTCCTTTCTGATTCGTAGTCGACTATCCTTCTTGAATCAATCAGTTCACCTCTTGAGATTGACTTGGAGATAACTAACTCTAAGGATCCAATAGAGAGAAGGGTATGCCCGATGAGAAGGTAGAACTTTCCACAAGCTCATCATTCCAAGAAGTCACCGTTAACCTCAAGAAGGGCAAAGTTCTACCTCCTAGCACCTCGTGATAAAGGTAAGCAAGTCATTGGTTTCAATGAGTGATAGCCCTCCATAAGATGCTCCACCCATATATGCTTTGGAGGATCAAGCCAGAGTTAATTATAATGTCTTAGCTCACCTTAGAAAGTCTCTAGCTAAGTTAAGCATATATGATGCCCTTATCTTATCTAGAGAGATGAGGAATCTCTAATCAAGTCTTTCTTGATCTAGAGATATGCTTAGCTCACTGACCGCTACTAAAGGGGAGGCATGTCACCAAGGACATCTTAGAGTTACATTCTGATGAAGACTTACTTAGTGGACTCGAGCACAACCGCCTTTACATTATAGTGGATGTTGGCGATATTGGTTATCTAGATGTTATCCTGTGTATCAATCAACATTATGAGTCTAAACCTTGCCTACTTGAGTATATCTCCAAACCCAAAAAAAAAAGGATGATGTTGAGAGGATTCAATGAACAAGGCAGAGGGCCTGGTGTTTATTTTTGGATTTATGGGGCACAACACGCCGGGTCATAGGTTACTTTTTGAGGTGATTGGGTACAACATTGAGGTATGATGTACTATCTCAAAGATAAAGACATCAATTGACCTAATCACATAATAAAGACCTAAGGCATGATCAATGAATGTACTGAGATTTTACCCTACTTTACATTGATGAATAAAGTGGTTTATACTAAACTAGGTTCTTAAGTTCCCTATGAGACAAGATCTCATAATTAATAACATCTTAGGAAATGAAATTTCTTAAGAATACTCTCGATTAAAGTAGACAACTATCATCTCCAAAGATTTCAAGGTTAGACTATCAAAGGATTGGTTGTATTTGGAAAATCAATTGGGAAAGTTCAAGGAGAAGACTTCTTTTTGGAATCCAAATGAAATAAGTAGGAAATTTTCATGATACTAGGAAGCCTAGTGAGCTTTCCAATCTATCCTATGGTTGGGCTTTATAATTTTAAAGTTGAGGAGATTTATAAGTTTTGAGTTGAAATTTAATTAGATTACTAATGTTTATAATGCACAAACACAAGACTGTGAGAATGCCTAAGAGGTGAGGATTTATGCTCGTAGCCTAAAAAAGTAGCTTCCTTGGATCCTAAATATAGGGAGCTTTAGTATGAGCTAAAACACGACCTAAATCTAAGCGACAGGTGGACATAAGGGTTTACCTCCACAAGAGTAAATAAATTGTCTAACTTCTAGACTTACAATCACCTGGAGTGGCCACCAGCTAACTCCTCATACAATTTTAAAATAATGTAGTCCAATCTTGTGAATTACAAGATAGCTAGTAGTTATTTAATTAGAAAGAGACTAAAGTCCCAAAACACACACCCTAAGAGACTAGAGCATGAGTGGTATGAGCATATGACTTAATCTATAGATGCAAAATCTTTTCAAATTTTATTTCATTTTACACATCATTTTGACAAGGGTTTTAGGATCTTTATGCCTAAATACATGATGAAATAGGTTATGGGTCAAATCAGCTAGAAGAAGGTGTTCTTCACCACAAGGGATTCCCTCTAAGGTCAAGCATTCTTTTATCTTGCAAGGATAGAGATCCTTCATGTTGAAGAGAAAAAGATTATGCACGCATGATGTAAAACATACAACTATATAGCTAAGGAGTTGCTAAATCTTTAAATATGTATTTATGTCTTAGGCTTTATGATAAGGTTATGGGTTGTTTAAAATTTAGTTATGAGTGATTAGTTAGAAAGTTATTTTATCCTAAGAGCTTAATCATATCCAAGCCACACATTAAAGCATCAATCATTTAAGACACTATGAAAAGCATGTAGTCCTAATGCACAATGTAAGAATAACTTCAAACAATTATATAAAATATCATAAAAGAAGGCCTATGCGGGTACCACCACAACCCAAGGAGAGAAAAGATGGTTAGTCGAAGCTCTACCCTTATACAACCTGGAATATGAAAGAATAATTATAATTGTATTAAATGTTATTGGGTCTTCTTTCTTCATATCTCCATTTTTGATTTGGTTCCTTCTTTGATTTGGATGGTGCTTATTTCAAAGGCATCTACAGGGTATCCCAAGATAAAGACATCTGGCCACTACTCATCCTAATCCCCCATAGCACTAATCCTAATTCCTATTGCAAACATTATAATTGGGAAAAGTAAATCTAACTACACCTGCAAAATAGAGATTAGCTAAATATATATATAATCCCAATTATTTGTATTTGTAATTTGGACTTAGCACCCTACACATGGTTAACTAAGCCCACTCCTAACTTTGGATTATGCTTAAGGATTTAAGCAACTTGCAAAAAAGAGCATTACATTTTTTTTAAGCATCCCTTAAGCATAATCCCTATAGAAAATATGATTAGCTAATATTGGCCAATCATCCGCCTATGAAGCATACACCCTAACATCCAATTTGAAATAATACATCATAAAATAAAAAACATACATCACATACACACCCCCTAACTAAGAGGTGACTTAATTCTAATGTGTGTATTAAGGCTTGTGTGGTAAGTCTTGTTAAGCATTAGTGTTATATTTTCTAAGTGTGGAAGGATTCAATTTAACATGAAAGGTTGATTTCACTTAAAGTAGTTTAATTGATTTGAGAATTTTAATTTGTGTTTTCTTTTGTTTCATTTGATTACACTTAGCAACTAAGTGTTATAAAGAAAGAAAAAGAGGATTTCCTTTCATCCATACCTTAAGTCACTTTCTAAAGTATATTAATTTGATTTAGTCTCTTTAGTGAATGCCCATGATTTAATTAATCCTAAGTTTAGGTTCACTTTAAATAATCCTATTCAAAATGAAAGGCATCTTAGGATTAATTTAATTTAATTAGACCACATGACATATATTTAAATAATTTTTATCACATGTAAAATGCATATGATTTAATTAATTATTATATAATCAAACATATTTTATACATTAAACATAATTATGTGTATGTTAAGAATTTATATTTTATTTGAATAATTTAAAACATATTAATTTAAAACCCATTTATTCAAATCATATATACATAAGAAGTAACAAAAGAATTAAACAATGTAATGTGTCATGCAGTTAATGTAAGTGAGGTAATCAAATGATCCATATGGGTAAATGTGAGGTAATCAAATGATTCCGTAACTAAAGCCTGTATTCCTGGATGTCCCTATATACTTGCTTTTCTTGGACACACATGGATGTATACATAAATGAGGGGAAAAAACCATGCAAAGATTATATATATTTTTTTGATTGAATCATTTATATATATGAATTAAAGCTCTATCCAAATTCTAATGTTGAAATACATAAGATTGAAATCAAATGGGTACATGCTCTTGTTGAACCATGGAAGTGAGGTAATCAAATGGCTAAAGCCTCATGTTCTCAAGATGTCCACTATATACCCATTACCATTAAATCTTATATAAATTAACACGTGAATAGAGGAAAGAGAACTCAACATTCATGCACTTAAGCTATAAGCACATGCTTTTCTTATGTATTTATAATTAGTATCATAACACATATTATTAATTTATAAGCTATTGAAAAATACAATTGGATTTAATAGTGATAATACCCACATATAAAATAAATTAAATCAATACATGCAAGCTTACATAAAGGAATTCCATTTTCTTTTTCTTGATTTTGAAAGATGGATGCATGAATTCAAATGACATACCAAATTTAACATGACTAGAAAGAGGACAATCAAATATAAGCATGTGATTCATTCAACCAAACTAGTTCTTAAGGACAATCAAATTAAATAAGATTATTTAAAGCAAAGCAAAGCTTCTTTATTAATTAAGTTTTGGATTTAATTTGATTTAAAGAGGAGAAGAGAAATCATCACTTGCTATTTTAAACCCATTTCTGTAATAGTGATTTGATTTAATTTAAGGAAATGTAATTAAGTTGATTTTATGGGTTAATTAAGTTAAACCATTAATTAGATGAAAATTACCCTTACCTATGTCACCTTAAAGTAATTAACTAAATAATTATGAGAAAACATAATATGCATGGAAAATAAACTTGCAATGATCCTAGAAATAAAAGAGCCTAATGCAATTGGCTTATGATTAATAGTTAGATTAAAAGGGACTTAATTAATTACTCTTATGGTTTTCCCACATATATGGACTAAGTATAATTTCATTAAACTCCTTTAGGTTATTAAACACCAAAAGATCTACCCCCTGATTTAATTAATTAAGATCTGATGTGATTATGATTTCAATTTGATTAAGTGATTTAATTAATTAGTTAAATCTTAATTAATTTCATTTTTAAAAAGGGTGAAATGAACTTAGGGAAAGGGGTTCCAACCCTATTCCTTAGTTCACTTACTATTGAACAATGATTAATAAAATTAATTAAATAATTTATTACTATTCATGAGATTAATTAATCATTAATTAATTTAAAAGTGTAGTTAAGGTTTAATTAGTCAATTTTTCTAATAAAGTGTGTAATAAATCCCAAGAAAATCAAGGGAGGTAGAGGTCACCCCATTAAATTATTCCATAAAATTTGGCATAAATTACTCAAGTAATTAAGCTAATAAATTTTGCAATTAAACTTTATTTACTATTTAAAATTAGTTAAGATCATTTTAAATTAATTCACCTCTGAAATACCTTTAAAATGAGTATTTATTTGCATTTTTTATTTCTTTATGAGTTTTTATTATTTTTAGAAGTTTTAGCAATTAAAAATGATTAATTAAGCCTAATTAAGGCCTAATCCTATTGGTGCCACATAGTGCACTGACGCAGTGCGCTTTCCACATGGCATCGTAGGATTGGCTACTTAAAACTTATCTAACTTAGTGCCTAATGAAGGACACACTTTTTTTTTCCATCCGATCTAAGATCGATGGTAATTCATCCCACGTTTAATAAGATTAAATTAGATCGATCTAGTGGATCTAATCATGAGCATCCATCGATCAAGTGGAATGGACGGCGATCTTATGTCACACGAGTGAGAGAATGGAGTCCGCCATTGTGTTCACTTGATCCAAGCTTACGGCTTGGATCAACTCCAAAAGGATCCCACACCTTCACAACATCGATCGAAGGGGATCCAACATTCAAGATCACACGAGATGCAAGTTTTCTTCAAAAAGCTCCAACCCATTTTTTCCTAAGGTTCAATTTTGGAAGCATACCTCACTAGAGCTCAAGACGGTGGCTCAAATGATTAAGGATGCTTCATCTAGTAGAGATGAAGCCCTGTTAACCAACAATTGGATTAATTCCTTGATGTTTGCTCGGAAGGCCATGAATTGATGATTTAGAGCTCAACTTTGATCGAAGTCTCACTTTGGTGCTCGGGAAGCTTGGGAGATGATTGTTCTTGCTGGACAAGGCTTGGGGAAGGTTCGTGCAAAGTTAATTTGAGTTTGATGGAGAAATGGAGAAGTGAGGTCAGAAATGGGAGTGTCCTATTTTGGGACAGATGGGAATGGCATTTTTTGATTGAGGAACGAGCTTGGGAGCTTAGGGAATGGTTCTAGCACATCTTAAAGCTAGGGCTCTAAGGAATGATTTTTGTGTGTGTTTGAGTGGAAATAAAGGGGTTTGTACCCCCCTTTATCTTGATCAGATAGTAAGTTTAGGTTTAGCTTCTAGTGGTCATCCGCCATTTTGGGAGTCGTGGGTCTGCTGGTTGGTCAAGGTGTGGAGGTGGCTGCCAAGGAGGAATCATGGGTTTCCTATGGGTTTCAAATGCTCCAATGGGGAGGGTGAGGTGATTTCACCTCCCATGGGTCATGTCCAACCCAACCACCCCTTGGGTTAGGTTGGGTAGTGTCCTAGGTGCTGGACCATTGGGAGAGTACCAAGTGAATGAAAATGACCACTTACATGGGTGATTTGTCTCATGTGATGCCCTAGACCCAAGGGTAGAATGATTATTTGGCATTGAATTTGATTTGGGAAAATTTGAAATGAACCAATGGTGGGTTATCCCGAATTTCAAGTCAATTGGAGTTTTTTTGGTTAATTTTGACTCAATTTGACTCATTTAAGTCAAATTGAGTTAAGTTGGGTCAAGTTTACGAATTGGTCAAATTAGGTCAAACCAATGGCTGGGTCAAGTTCATATGATCATTTGGGATGTTTTGGTTCAATTGGTTTAATTTAGTTTGGCTTAGATTTGATTTTGCTCATTTGAATTCATTTGGGTCAAATGGGAGTTGACCAATTTGACCAAATTGGCAAATTGGCTTGGATTGGGTGGTTTTGGGTTTAGTTGACCACCAAAGATGATTGTAGCTTTTTTTACAATTAATTTAGATTTGGTTTTGTTTTAGGCCAACTTGAACCTTTAGGTCAATTTGGGCTAAGTAAGTCAATTGGGTTCAATTGGGTCCAATCATGGCTTTTGGTCAAGTTCAACAATCAATTTGGAATAAACTTGAGTCATTGGTTACAATCAATTTGGTTTATATTTTGATTTGACCTAATCTTTTAGGTTTAATTTGGGTCAACTTCGATCAAGAGGGCCAATTGGGTTTGGTTTTACTCAATTGAAGGTCAAGTCATATTCAAATATTGATTTTGATTTGGTATGAACCATTGGTTTCAAGGGATTTGGCTTAGATTACAATTTACCTAGTTTGGGTTCATATGGGTTATGTTGACTTGGTCAAATGACCAAGTTGACTTGGTTTGACCCAATTTGGAACAATTAATCAACTTAGGTGATCAACAATCATGATGGGAGGTTTTGATGGTTCAATCCAATTTGGGTAGGATTAGAACTTCAATAGGTCAAATTGGCCACTTTGGGTCAAGTGGACCAATTAGGTTTAGTTGGCCTGATTTTGGGTTGAGTTTGATTTAGTTGAGTTTATATATGGATTTGGGATTGATATATAAATTCAATTGCAATTAACTTGGGTTCAAATGGGTTTTGGTTCATTTGAACATTTCAAGTCCAAAGGGTTAAGTTGGGTTTAACTTGAGTATATTTTTGTCTTGATTATTGTATTTCATATATTTGTGAATATGATTGATTCATGAGAAAATCAATTGAATTTGGGTTTTGGAATGAAGGAATTTGGCTAAGTCCATGGAGTTGGGTCAAGTGGCTTAAGTTTGGATTTTGATTTGGTTTGATTTATGCTTTAAATGTATATTTTATTTAAATTTGTAAAGATGATTGAAAATATGATTGATTTGTGAGAAAATTAATTGAGTTTGAATTGATTTGGATTAATATTTTGCTAAGTCCATGGGATAGGTCATATGGCTTAGGAAGGGTTTTGATTTAATTTGATTTAGTTTGATTTAATTTTGATCATTTGAATGTATATTTGATTTATATTTAGAAGATATTGAAGATATAAATTGATTTTGGATTGATTTGAATTAATATTTGTCTAAGTCCATGGGATAGGTCATATGGCTGAAGGGTTTCAAGTTTGGATTTGATCAATGGCTTCAATCATTTGGTTTTGAAATTGGGGCTTGGATTTGGATTTGAATTTGATGTTTAAATTGAACTTGAGGTTTGGTTTGAGAAGGTGAATATGGATTGGATTTGTGGGTGGGATTATCCTAATCCCTAAGCCATAACCTAATCCTATGGTTAACCCTTCTAAGTCTTTAGTCTTAGGTTAAGTTTTACCTAGTTGTTAGAAGTGTCTTATGACTAAGGAAGTCTTAGTGTCTAGAAGACTCCTAAGTCTAAGATGGGAAGATTGAATCCATGTTTCAAAAGTGAGGTCAAGAGGCCTTAGGCTCCATAGTGTTGCCCTTGGATATAGATGATTGGAAGAGAAAACCATGTTTCACATTATAGACTTTGATACATCTTTCAACACTTTTCTTGGGAAACCATGGATACATGAGAACAACATAGTTCCATCCTCTCTACATATGAAGTTTGTGAGAGGTGGGATCCTATTGTGTCAAATGAGATCTCAAGCCATTTACATGAGGTCGCATATATGAGGATGCGGCATACTACATCCCTCAAAATCAAAAAAAAGTCTATTCATAAACTTGGAAAAAAGTTTAAAAATAAAAGAAAAAAAGAAAGAGAAAAGGAAAGGGAAAAAGAAAATAAAATAAAAGAGAAAAAGAAAAAGAAAATAAAAGGGAGCAGAAATAGACTTGGACGAGAAAGTTGAGCCTGACATTAAATTCCACCCACGCTTTACTCCATTCAAACATATGGATAGATGATCTCCACCTGTAGAAGATGAGGCCGCCTGAGGGTGAAAACCTCTTTAAAAGCCACTTAATCTGTCCTACTTAGACCTCCTATCCATATAGACATTGAATCTAGTTCATAGATGAGCCTTATATGGTTAGCACCGCACCACTCTTCTCAAGAGAGATTCCCTTGAGGTGACACTTGATAGCAATGAAGATAAGGCTCTAAAGCAAAGCATAAGTGTATCCAAGTCTATATGTGAAATAGTTAGGCATCAGTTAGAACATTAGCTCTAACCCCACTTTCCTCTCAAAAAGCTAAGGGTTTGGTAGTTAAGAAAGCAGCTAAGTCATCCATAGGTGTGAACACTCAGAGGTTCTTTCTCCGAGCATCATCCTCAGGTCAAGAAGTTGATGAGAATGATTCATATAAAGATTTAATAAAATTACCTTTTGATTGGTACTTGCCCTATGTTCATAATTTAGCAAAGAAAGGGTTAATCCCACATACTTGCGAGCATGTCAAACTACTTTGAAAGAATATTGGAAGAACAAATGCAATAGCTCTCCATCAAGACCGGACTAAGATTCGACAAGGGGTCCAATCGATGATGACGACACGCTAGTCACCAATCATTTGGAATCGATAGTTCTTTTCAAATCACATTAACTCATATGAGGAGTCATGCTTAGAAACTTTAGATGATCCGTGATGATTTTGAAGTCAAAGATACATCGCCGTGAGTTTGAAGAAGAGATCAAGTCAACCATCGATGAGTTCAAGGAAATCAACTTAGAACAAGAAGATCCATGCCCCATACATACATTTCTTTGTTGAATGAAATTGAAACCAATGACTTAGTTATGCTATTGATTGAGTTTAAGGACGCTTTACATGGAATTATGAAGAGATGCTCAGATTGGCTACTGATGTAGTAATCCATAAATTAGCAATAGAGCCTACTACTAACCCTATTAAGTAAGCTCCTAGATGCATGTGATTAGGCATAGAACAATAGTCATTTATAAAGTTCAATGCTAGCTTAATCCCGAAGAAAGATACCCTACATGGTTAGCCGTCATCCGCTTAAGAAAAGATTGGCCAAATTCACATATGCTTCAATTTGAGAGATTTAAATAAGGCATGTCCAAAAGATGAATTTCCACTCAATCCTAATCGATGGTGGACATTGCCTCATTTCATGCGCTTTTTCTTTCATGGATGGCTCATCTAGATATAACCAAATAAAGATGGCCCTAAGATGAATGAAACATTTTAGAACCCACAATCAAAATCTATTATTAAGGTCATGCCTTTAGCCTTAAAATACCAATGGGCTATGACTCAATCTTCACCCAACTCATTCATCATCGTCAGTGTTATGTCAATGATCTGGTTAAAAGTAGAGAAAAGAAAGACCATCTCTTTGACTTGAGAGTAGTTTTAGAATAATTAATTTAACCTCAAACCCCAAGTGTGAGTAGCTTTAGGAAATTCCTGTTTGTCACACCATGGAATCAAAATTGAGGAAGATTACATGATACTATAAATGTCACTTTAAACTCAACCCATCATTCCATGGGTGTTGGCATCTAAGCGATTATATCCAACCTATCGGAAGATGTCAACCATTCTGATTTGTTAGAAAGGATGCCAAGTTTAAGTGGTATGGTAAGTGTGAGCATGCATTCAAGACGTCAAGCATTACCGATGATGCCATTTATACATTTTGAAACCACTCATATTACCGCATTAGATTACTCCCTTGGTGCTTTGGCCCAAGCCAATGAAAGGAAAGCACACTCTACTACCTCATAATCCATGTTGAGTCTATTTATTCACTCATTGAGAAGCATTGCTTTTAATTTGCATCCCAAAACTATAGACGCATGCTTCCTCATAAGGTGAACTTAATCTCTAGGATCAATCCACCAAGATCTCATGATAAGGTTGAGTTTATATCGTTGACATGATGGTCCATGATCCTCTCACAGCTTGACATTACCTTCTCCTCTAGAAAGGGTAAGCACTAGCATTTCTTAGTAGACACCCACTTCCCGACTCTCCACTTAGTGATGATCTCCTCACAAATAAATCATGAACTTAGGGATACTAGCATTCACTCGGGAGATGTACTTTGAAGCTTCCTCAAAAAAGAGGAGAAGAACCACAATCTACTATTTTCTAGAAAGGCAGTTGGAATAGATCTCTTAACTATAGACTAATGTTTTGAGATATATCATCTCGTCCAACCTTGCAATAATAAAGCTAAATATGAGGCTCTTATTGCAGCCTAGAGTTACTCTAAGCATCCATAACATCAACATCTGGATTCTAAGCTAGTTATCAACCAAATTGTTGAGTCCTATAAGGTTATAAATCCCATGCTCCATCACTACCATAAGTACACCATGGAGTTATTGACCCAAATCCAAAGGTTAGAATTTTTAAGAATACTCGAGGAGAGAATGTTGTATCGTATCCTTTAGCCATGCTTGCCAAGAAGTTGGCATGTTTGAGATGATCAATATCAATAAAGGTCCAAAATAGATAAGTCTTATCCCTTATTGATATTGAACTAATCAAAAGTACTTTTGAAGGGGAGGTTGCCATTTCCAAGAAGGATGAGTAGTTAAATTGGAGGCAACCATTCTTGGATTACTTAAATAAAGGAAAACTACAAGAGAAGTCCCAAGATGAAGTAGAAAGCACTTTCCTATGCTCTGTGGATGGTGTCTTATCGTCGATCATATATGGTTACATTATTTAGACAAGCTAAACCCGTAAGATCAGGTACACTTAAGATTATGTGGAGCCAACCAATCTAGTCAAAAGATGAAAACTAAGATCAAGAGACTAGGATACTACCATCTATGATCAAAGATTGCATGGATATGGCTAGGTGATGCCACCAATGTCAAATACACAGTGTGGTCCTACACCAACCACCCAAAATTCTACATCATATTATGTACAAAACATTAATCTTATCTTCATCCAAGGGTCATCGATTTATCAAGCATCGAAAGTACTTTTCCAAATGGGTTAAGATAATTTTTGCTCGAGAGGTCACACCAAAGATGTGCTCCATTTTTAGGAATCATATATAGGTTCAAAGTACCTCGATGAATTATATCATAGATTCAAGAGCACCGAGATCAATAAGTTTTCCTGATGACACAATAACTTTTCCCAACATCAACAACTTTGCCTCAATGAATTATATTCTACCATAAACTACCTGAGGTCAAATAGTTGAGCAGAAGCGTTCAACAAAACTCTCATCCAAATACAAGAAGACACAACAATATAAGTGAGTGGTATGAGCACTTGAAGCCTTATGGGCCTACTACACCACATATAGAACTCCAACTTTGTATACTCCTTTCTCCTTAGTGTATGGGTTTGAAGCCATTATACAATTAGAAGTCTAACTCCCATCACTAATGATAATTATAGGTAGCAAGGTCATAACAGAGCAGAATGCCAAGTTGCAATTAGAAGAACTTGAAGGTTTGGTGGAGAAACGGCGAGCATGCCAAAACCTCAAGTACAAAGCAAAGCTAAAATAATTCAAGCTCATAATAAGTTGCTCATCCTAGATTTTAGAGCTTATTTTAGTTCTAAGGAGACCAATTTGCCCGTCGTAAGATGGGAGGCCAGTTTGAACCCACTTGGGAAGGCCCTTTTTCCATAGAGAAGGCCTACTAAGGAGGATCTTATCAGCTTATTAATCATAAGGGAGAATTTCCAATGCTTCTAATCAATAGGCTCTACTTAAAGAAATAATATAAATCTTGTTTGAAAATAATTATTATCAATGAAAATTCCATTTTGAATTCAATCTCTTCCATGTTGAAAGTATTCTTGGGAATCGCCATGATGTGTTTAGGGTAGATGTAAGGAACCCAAGCAAAGATCCTATCCTTCATTGACACAACACAACATATACACACAAACATATAAAATAAACATATCTTTTATCTCGAGCTACTGAGTTGAGATAACATGCCTAATGGAACTCACTCAAATGCCCTAGGTCAACTAACATGCTACCTTGCTAGTGTGTCACCCTGGTCTTCTTGCTTTTGAGGATGTAAGTCCGCTCGCCTTTCCTTCCTTACATGGCGACACGATGAGCACTTTGTTAGTTTGATGGGCCTTAATGCGTAGCTACCTTATGTTGGCTTCATTTAAGAGGATGTGAGTCCTATGCTTTCTTCTATTAACCTTTGCATGGGTCGAGTATCGAGGTCTAGGATTAGTCCCCTAGTGGCTCCTTCCCTCGATTTCAAAGTATAAGTCCGCCCTTCGTGGCTCCACTTAGTAGTCTCTAAATACATGCTTTCTTTTCATTGATCGTCACACAATGGGCACCTTAGGTTGGTTTTCTGTCACTATGCTAATGGATAAAGCACTCATGCTGATAGATACACCTTAGGTTGGTTTGTTCTCACCTTATATACACCACAAATGTAAGTGCTACACTTTCTCCTTGAGTCACCATACCTATAAGCTTTCTAGAGAGCTTAGGATAATGCCCCTAGTAGCACCTCCATTATATTTGGATCACATCCTTGACCCCATTTAGACTACACTACTACTATTGGATTCAGCCTCTCTTTTCTAAGAATCCCCGTGAGAGAATCCATCCATGCACTCTTGGTCTAGTAAATCTGAAATAAGTCAAGGTTGATATAGCCCCTTCTTAGTGTGGTCCCTTACACACCAATAGGGTCCAAGCAAACATATAAAGAAAATATATATATATTCACTTGCGGATTAGGAGGACATCCCTAGTGGTACCTTTTTCCTAGCAGGCATCCTATCTTTAGGGCTTAGCAAAAACTCCCTATAAGAATTGTGTGACTACTCTTGAGTTGATGTCCTCAGACATTCACTAAAGTCACCTATTGTGATACCAACAGGTCACCCTAGCGGTTGTTCCCTACTTTAGAAGATCTAAGTCTACTATGCCTTCTTCCTAGCATAGTCATTATGCACCGACAGGAAACCCCTTAGATTGGCTAGCTCTACCCCACAGACAGTAGACTATCCATTTCAATTATAAATAGGACAAGTTTATAGCTCCTTCTCATCCATCCATGTGGTCCATAAATTAAATCTATCAAATTTGATTTCACATCCACACAGTAGACATGCCCTCAATTTGAAAGCAAACTAGACCAAATAAACCATATCAAATCACATGAAACTAAAATAAAATTAACTACCTAGACTTTTAGATGACATAAGTCCCTAGCGATTCACTTAGTAGTCACCCTAGGTCAAGTTTGATTTGTGCATCCAATAGGTCACCCCAGTTTTCTTGGCTTTCAAGATTTTAAGTGCCTTTTTTTCTAGCACCATTGTACATCAAAGAAAATTTAGGTTTTATCCATATAGTCTATCCCTTTGGATTTGTAAACTTGAGGTAGGTTAATAATAGCCCTTTTGGGTCCATTGCACACCAACAAGGTCCATAAATTAACTCAAATTAAATTAAACCCAATATGATTTATGATGGTGCAAGCTTAAACTAAATTTAAAATATC
The DNA here is from genome assembly GCA_021442155.1 of Cymbidium sinense. Taxonomy (NCBI): domain Eukaryota; kingdom Viridiplantae; phylum Streptophyta; class Magnoliopsida; order Asparagales; family Orchidaceae; genus Cymbidium; species Cymbidium sinense. Next base: position 356,638,313 of record CM038214.1, on the reverse strand, counting down.
ATGCTAAACATTATAGTGTGAATTAAAACACACTATATTATATTATAATATATGATGTTAGGTTATAATTTGCTATAATATAATATATTGTCTAACTTTACACCTCATTAGAATCGCTTCAAAGGAACAAATAACAAAATTTTCTCAAAATATGAATAATGTTCATTTTGGATGTAAAATTGTTAATTTTCTATTAGAAATGGTGCAAAATAGCATAATTTTGGTGTTGGTTCTTGTGTGCCATGAATTTGGAAAAATTCTTCCATCACAACCTTCAAATTAACACTTTTGTGAGTTTTGACCCAATGTATTATAACAAAAGTAAAACATACTAAAATGTACAATAACATTTAGTAACACACCACATATATATATATATGGAAGTTATATTATTATGTACATTATATTTTAATACACTTTCATATTATATATTATCTTACATTACACCTTAAAATGAATTACTTTAAGCAAAAAATTTATAAAATTTGGGTGAAAATAAACATTTATTTTGGATGCAAAATTCCATTCTTTTGATTAAATAACACACCATAACACACCCCCAATGATGTTCCCTAAAGCTTACCTTAAATCTGGCCAAATCCCATCATCTCAGCCTTTAAATTTGTATTTTTATGAATTCTATAGATGAACTCTTCTACATCATACCATAACAAAAAAAATATGCTAAACAACAAGTAGTAATACACAATAGTATGCTATAATGCATGATGCTACTACATTATGGCATCCTATATTATAATACATTATAACATATAATATTATATTATATTGCATATCACATCACAAGGGATTAAGATAAAAAATCATAAAATTAGTTTAAATAATAAAAAACTATATATATCAATTTCATATATTTTAAATTGAAATAGTACATTATGATGCCATGCTCTTCTTATTATGAATTTGGCTAAATTCCACCATTTTAAAGCCTAAATCAACATTTTATAAATAATTGTAGTGTAGGCTTGGTCGCATGATTGTATAATACTAAAAGAATTTAAAATGCAAAGAATAATATATATTATGATATATGATGATATACTATGCTACAACATATAATATTTATTTTGAACATAAAATCTTACTTTTAAACTACAAGTGGCATAGCAAACCTTTGGTACTACAACCTAATTCAATAAATTTCATCATCTAATTTATTAAATCAATAATTTTATGATTTATATTAATATAGACTATATAGCACAATACCATTATATACTAAAATATCTTATAACATCCAAAACACATCGCTACATGCTCAAATATATGATGCAACATTATACTATAATATATGGTTTTATAATATGATTTAGGGTTAGGGTTTAATGTATTTAAGTCTCTCAAGTGAAAGTCTCTTGAAGACACTTTCTTTAGCTACCATATATGTTAGGATTAGGTCATTCTTTTGATCTCTTAATGACATCTTTATTCATGGTTTAAGATTTAGAGTTAGAGTTTGGGGTTAGTTTAGAGTTTAGTTTTTTTAAGGTTTGAGGTTTAGGGTTGGGTTAGGGTTTGGTTTTTAAGGTTTAGGGTTTTAGGGGTTTAGGTTTTTAGTTAGGTTTATTGGGGGGTTTGTAGGGTGCATTTTAGGTTTTAAGGTTTAGGGTTTTGTGGTGAATTAGGTTTAAGGTTTAAGTTTGTTTAGGGTTTAGGGTTTTTTATTTTAATAGAGAATAAATTCATGTTCAACATTTTACTTTTTGATTTCATCAATCAAGAAACACACCAAGTTTTTAAGACACAAGTGATGACATAGATTAAAATGAGCACATAGATCAAATCAAAATCCCTAGATAACTAGAACCATCTCTCTATAAAGACAAAGTTCCATAAGCAGATCATTAGTTCTCAATTTCTCTAGTTCTCAACCTCCATGGCCTCGAGTTACTGGATCCACCATCATATCCTGATCCTCTACCTACCACATCAGAATCGCCTCCCCCTCCATAACCAATCGCCCACCCACCACCTCCATATCCAGCACTCTAGATCCCCACCACCACTATGATATTTTCCACCTCGCTTCTCCTCCTCCTAGATTTAGGACCCTAGTTAAAGTGATGTTCTTGCCATCAAGGTTCTCCACTTTCTTAGATTTAAGGTTAGTAGAGGTTTATAGTTTAGAATTTTGGTTTTGGGGTTTAGGGTGGGGTAGGTAGGTGTTCAAGGTTTATTATTTAGAGTTTTTGGGGTTAAGATTTAAGGTTTAGGGTTTGGTTTTAGGGTTTAGGGGTTTAGGGTTTAGGCTTAGGGTTTTTTTATAGGATTTAGAGTTTATTTTTTTTTAAGTAAACTAGTAGTTTAGTTTACTTTTTATTTGGGTTTTATTTATTTTATTTAGTTCAATTTATTTATTTTAGGTTAATTTATTTTAGTTTAGATTTTATTTTAGTTTATTTTTTTTATGTTTATTTTATTTTAGAGTTTTATTTTATTTTTTTAGGTTTAGATTTTTTTTAGGTTTAGGTTTTATTTTCTTTATTTAGTTTAGGTTTTATTTTATAGGTTTTATTTTTAATTTATGTTTAGGTTTATTTATAGTTTATTTTATTTTATTTTGGTTTAGGTCATTAATTTATTTTAGTTTTATTTATTTAGTTATTTTTTAGTTTAGGTTTATTTTATTTTCTTTATTTTATTTTTATTTTAAGTTTAAGTTTTTTTTTTAGGGTTTAGATTTTATTTTTATTTGTGTATTTTTTTAGGTGTATTTTTTATTTTGTTTATTTTATTTTATTTTAGGTTTATTTTATTTTAGGTTTAGTTTTATTTTATTTAGGTTTTATATTTTTAGTTTAGTTTAGGTTTTATTTATTTTATTTTAGTTTAGTTTTAGTTTTATTTTTTCTTTAGGTTTAGGTTTAGGTTTTAGTTTGTATTTTTATTTTATTTTTTATTTTATTTTATTTTGGTTTTAGGTTTTATTTATTTTATTTTTAGGTTTTATTTTGTTTTAGGTTTAGGTTTTTTTTAGTTTAGGGTTTAGGGTTTAGGGGGTTTAGTTTAGGGTTTAGGTTTTAGGGTTTAAGGTTTGGGGTTTAGGTTTATTTAGGTTTAAGTTTTAGCTTGGGGTTTAGGGTTTTAGGTTTTTGTTTAAATAGAGAAGAAATTCAGGTTCAACATTTATTCTTCTTGATTTCATCAACCAAGTAGCACCCTAAGTTTTCTAAGACAAGTTTAATATATAAAAAATGAGTACCCATAGAGAAAATCAAAAACCTTAGATAAGTATAACCCTCTCTATTGTAAAGACACAATTCCATAAGTTGCATATCAGATCAGCCATTCTTTAATTTCTCTAGTTCCCATCAAAACCACCCCAGCCTCTCAAGTAGCAGGATCTTCCATCATCCTCGATCTCTCCTCGCCACCGCTCCTAACCTCTATCACTCTTCCTCCATAACCACCATTGCTCACCACCTCCATATCCACCAAGACCTCAAGATCCCCACCACCTGTGATAACCACCACCTCCTTAGCCTCCACCACTGACTTCTGATTGATGATGTTCTGTAGTAAGGTTTTCATCTTAGTTTGTGAATAGTTTAGGTTTGGGGGTTTGTGTTTAGGTTTTAGGTTTTGTGTTTAGTGTTTAGGTTTGTGGTTTTGGGTTTATTTAGGGTTTATTTAGGGTTTAGCATTGTAAGTTTTGTGGGTTTTAGGTTTAGGGTAGTTGGGTTTATTTTAGTGGTTTAGGGTTTTGGGTTTAGTTTTATTTTAGGTTTATTATTTTTTAAAAATTAAGTAAAGGGATATTTAGTTTATTTAGTTTATATTTTATTTATTTGAGTTTATTTTTATTTTATTTATTTTTATTTTATTTTATTTATTTTATTTAGTTTATTTATTTAGTTTATTTTATTTTTATTTTTTAGTTTTTTATTTTATTTTATTTATTTTTAAGATTTATTTGGTATTTTTTTAGGTTTAGTTTATTTATTTATTTAGGTTTATTTATTTTATTTTAGTTTAGTTTTTATTTTATTTAGGTTTTATTTTTTTAGTTTTTTTTATTATTTATTTTAGTTTTATTTTATTTATTTAGGTTTAGGTTTATTTTTAGGTTTATTTATTTTATTTAGAGGGTTTTAGTTTGGTTTAGGTGGTTTGGGTGAGTGGTTTAGTGGTGGGTAGGTTTAGGGTTTATAGGGGAGGTTTAGGGTAGTGGGTAGGGTTTAGCTCAGGATTGGTGGTTTAGTTTGGTTTAGGTTTTAGTTGTCTAGGTTCATGTTTTGTGGATTTTGGTTTTTTTTATAACAGAGATCAAATTAAGATTGAACATTTCTTCTTTTTGATTTCATCAACCAAGTAACACACCAAGTTTTCTAAGACTCAAGTGATAACATAGATAAAAAATCAGCATGCATAGAGTAAATAAAAAACCCTAGATAAATAGGACCATTTCTATTGTAAAGATGAACTTCCATAAGTTTATCAACCATTCTTCGTTCTAGAAACCACCTCTTGAGTAGCTTGATTCACCATCATATCCCATCTACCTCCACCACCACCATAACCTATCAGCCCCACCTCCATACCACTCAGCTTTCACTACCTCCGGATCCCCACCGCCACTGATTAATGCCTCCTCCTTCCACCGCTAGATCTAGATTTGAGCTGTGTTTCTAGTCAAGGTTCTACCTATTCTTAGGGTATAGGTTTAGGTTGAGGTTTATTAGCTTTTAGGGTTTATGTTTATTTTTTAATTTATTTAGTTACTTTAGGTTTAGGTTTAGGGTTTAGGGTTTAGGGTTTAGGGTTTAGGGTTTAGGGTTTATGTTTAAGGTTTAGGATTTTAGGGTTTATTCGTTTAGGGTTTAGGGTTTAGGGTTTAAGTTTTAGGGTTTAGGTTTAGATTTAGCAAGGTAGTTTACAATTTAGGGTTTGTTTAGGGCTTTTTTTAAAATTAAAACCGGTAAGTTTAGGTTGATTTAGTTTATTTAGTTTATTTTATTTTTAATTTTATTTAGGTTTATTTTATTTTATTTTTTGGTTTTAATTTAATTTTAGAGTTTTTAAGTTTTTTTTATAGTTGAGTTTTATTTTATTTTATAAGTTTTATTTTTAATTTTTTATTTTATTTTTTTTAGATTTAGGTTTTAGGTTCATTTTAGGTTTATTTTAGGTTTTATTTTTAATTTAGGTTTAGGTTTATTTTTTAGCTCACATTTTATTTAGATTAAGTTTATGCTTACTTTATTTTAGGTTTAGGTTTAAGTTTTATTTAGTTTAGTTTATTTTAATTTAGGTTTATGTTTATTTAATTTTATTTATATTTTAGGTTTACATTTTTTATTTTAGTTTAGGGTTTAAGATTTATTTTTATTTATTTTTAGGATTTATTTTTAGGTTTATTTTTTGGGTTTAGGTTTTTACTATATTTTATTTTAGTTTTATTTTATTTTTATTTTATGTTTAGTTTTTATTTTATTAAGGTTTTTTATTCATAAGTTTATTTTGGTTTTTAGTTTAGTTTTTTTTTTTATCTTTATTTTATTTTTTTATTTTATTTTATTTTATTTTAAAGTTTAGTTTAGATTTACTTTAGGTTTTTATTTGTTTTATTTTTTTAATTTAGGTTTAAGTTTTATTTATTCATTTTATTTTTAGGTTTTATTTGGTTTAGGTTTATGTTTTTAGTTTAGGGTTTATTTATGGTTTAGGGTTTTAGGGTTTAGGGTTTAGGGTTTAGGCTTTAGTGTTAGGCTTTATGGTTTTATTTTTGGTTTAGGTTTATATGGTTTAGTGTTTAGATTTAGGGTTTTTATGTGAGTATAGCCCAAGAGGGGGGGTGAATTGGTAATATTAAAATTCTCAAAACTTAAATTTTAATTTTAAATAGAAAATTATATTTTGATTTTATAATGATAAGATATAATTCTAATGCAAAAAAATACAAATATATAGAGACAAGAGGCACACGATTTTACTGGCTACCAAACACCAAAATCAGTCCTATTTCACCCCTAGGAATCCACTAAATGAAAAATTTTACAAAAGTACTCTCTATAACGGGTGAGTACAATCATCAATATGTTTCCCTACTTAGTACAACCCCAAAATAAATTTTACAACACAAAAAATAATAAATTTTGATAAAGTAAATCTCACAAATATACCAAGCAATCAAAAAAAAGTGATCTCACAACTTATAAATGATCACTTTACAACTTATTTGGCAAAATGCTCACTTAATAAATAAATATCTTAAAGTGATCTTACTAGGATGTTTATGTTATTATAATTTGTAGAATAATACAAAATGATTTCAAAATAAATTCACAATATTCTTTTCATAATAAAATAAATTTCAGCAAGGAGTAATTTATTTTAACCAAAAGATTCTTTCAATTAATGCTAATGATCACAAAATAAAAAAAATAAGTATATGATAGATCTGGCTAGTAAGCTTTCAATTAGAGATCTAGCAAATATGAAAATAATTTCAACACAATAATTTATTTTAAAATGCTTAAAATATACTTCTAAAATAGATCTAAGAATAAATGATCTTTCAAAATAATACCAAAGAAGAAATATTTCAAGAAACCAAAAGAAATTTGTAGGAAGCTAAAAATTTCAGCAAGTTGAAATAGATCCTACAAATTATCACAAGAGTTTTCACCAAAAAATGATTGAGAAACTTTGATGTGAAAACCAATGTTCAAAGACTAATCCACCAAAAGTATAAATTAGAAAGAAGAAATAGATGGTGAAAATAGCATGAACAACTAAGAAGTATTAAGATCAAGAAAACAAACTCAAGTAATTTAAAAGTTTGCTTGTTGAAGATGTTGAAGCTTCCAAGGATTTGATCTTGCAATATTTGGAGAACACTTGGAAGGAACATTTAAGAGATTTTCTCTTAGATTTGCTGGAGATATTTTGAATTTTGAATGAGGGATATGAAGAGAATGAGGGCTATTTATAGTGAAGGTCAAAAAATTATTTCAAAGAAATATATTATACAAACCTTTATCTATCATGTGATAATTTAATATTCAATAAAAATATAATTTATATTAAACAAATATTAAATTTAGCAAAAAATTTATTCACATGGGAAAGTCAAATCAAATGTAGCTCTTAATATATTCAAAGCATGTAGCATGCATCCATTATTAAAATAAGGTAATGTTTAAAAAATCATAATAAATTCAATTTTAATGCAAAGTGGGACATGTAACCACTTATTTTAAAGGAAAAAAAGGAATCCGATGGAGATAAAATCAGATATGAATTCTTTGATTAAACAATGACTTTGGCTTTAATTTATATATATTTTGTTAATTTTGACATGTGACATTTCAAAATTATGATATAATTTATATATAATCATAAATATGTTAGTTATCATATAACCAGCAAATTAAATTAAAATACCTAATTATATTAAGTAAATAAAATAATTATACTTAATAGTTATGATCATTTATTACTTTGACAATTTTATTGCTATGTAGAAAAAACATATAATTGAATTTTAATTAAATAAAGATTTATATAAATTGACCTCATTAAAATAGTATGTTAGGTTGTGAGCAAATTGATTCATGCCAAAGAACTCATATGAATAGTCATATAACCTAAAATCATGAGACATTATCCCTTCCATTCTTTTACAATTTCTTCTAACACAGATGTATTGGATATGTAATTAGCAATTGATATATCTGAAACACACATAAAATATTCATTAGAATATCCAAGCATTTGTTTGTTATCATCAAAATTAATCAAATGAATTTTAGCATTTTTAGTTTTAGTTTAGGTTTAAGGTTTAGGGTTTAGGCTTTATGGTTTTTAGTGTTGGGATTAGGGTTTAGGGATTAGGGTTAGTTTAGGGTTTTTAGGTTTAGGTTTATGGTTATTTTACCATTTTAGGGTTTATTTATTTTTTAGGGTTTAGTTTAGGATTTAAGGTTTTTTAAAAAGTAAACCATTTTATTTATTTTAATTTATTTTATTTTTTATTTTTTATATAGGTTTTTAATTTTAATTAGTTTAGTTTATTTATTTTAGGTTTATTTTAGTTTAGTTTTATTTTAATTTATTTTTTAGTTTAGGCTTAGTTTATGTTTGTTTTTGTGTTTAGTTTTCTTTTTTTTTATTTTGTTTTATGTTTTTATTTGATTTTTTAGTTTAGGTTTTAGGTTTTATTTTAGGTTTATTTTTAGGTTTTATTTTAATTTAGCTTTAAGTTTATTTTTTAGTTTATTTAGTTCATGGATTAGGTTTATATTTTAGGTTTAGGTTTTGGTTTATTTTAGTTTAGTTTATTTTTTATTTTTATTTTATTTTAGTATAGTTTGGGTTTTATTTTTTTTTATTTATTTTTTAGGTTTAGATTTTATTTTATTTTAGGTTTATTTTATATTTATTTTATGTTTATTTTTATTTTATTTAGGTTTTTTATTTTTATGATTATTTTATTTTATAATTTAGTTTAGGTTTTTATTTATTTTATTTTAGTTTAGTTTTTATTTTTTTATTTTATTTATTTAGGTTTAGGTTTTGGTTTAAGTTAGTTTTCAATTATTTTTTATTATTATTTTTTATTTAGGTTTATGTTTTCTTATTTATTTTATTTTTAGGTTTTATTTTATTTAGGTTTTTTAGAATTTAGGGTTTTAGGGTTTAGTTTAGTTTGGTTTAGGTTTAGGGTTTAGTGTTGTAGATTTAGAGGGGGGTTTATGTTTGGGTTTTAGGTTTTAAGTTTAATTATTTTATTTTAAATTTTATTTTTAAATAAACATGTTGGGTTTATTTATTTACTTATTATTTATTTAGTTTATTTTCATTTTATTTAGGTTTATTTTTATTTAGTTTAGTTTATTTACTTTTATTTTATTTATTTTAGGTTTTTATTTTATTTATATTTTAGTTTTATTTTATTTTATTTTAGGTTTAGGTATTTCTTTTTATTTTTTAGGAGTTTATTTTTTATTTTATTTTTAAGGTTTAGGTTTATTTTATTTTAGTTTTATTTTAGGTATTATTTTAGGTTTAGGTTTATTTTAGTTCATTTATTTATTTGGTTTAGGTTTAGGTTTAGGTTTAGTTATTAATTTTTTAGTTCATTTAGTTTAGGATTAGGTTTATATTATACTTTAGGTTTAGGTTTTTAGTTTAGGATTAGGTTGTATTCTTTATTTATTTATTTGGTGGGTTTATTTTTATTTAGTTTTATTTTATGTATTTTATTTTAGGTTTAGTTTTTATAAGTTTTATTTTTTAGTTTAGTTTAGGTTTTATTTATTTTATTTTAGTTTTTATTCTTTATTTTATTATCTTTTTAGGTTTATGTTTATTTATGTTTTTATTTTATTTTTCATTTTATTTTGGTTTAGGTTTTATTTATTTCTTTTAAGTTTATTAGTTTAGGTTTAGGATTTTAGCTTTAGGTTAGGTTTAGGTTTTAATTTAGGTTTATTTTTTTGTTTTAGTTTAGGTTTACTTTTACTTTTAGTTTATTTTATTTATTTAGTTTAAGATTTAGGTTTAGTTTATTTTGGTATTAATTATTTTAGTTTATTTCAATTTTAAGGTATATTTTATTTTGTGTATTTTATTTATATTTTGGGTTTAGTTTATATTTCAAGTTTAGGGTTTGGGTTTTTATTTATTTTTTACTTTTTAGGTTTATTTTTTAGGTTTAAGGTTTATTTAGTTTTTATTTTTTTTAATTTAGGTTTATTTTAATTTAATTTTACATTTATTTTTTATTTTATTCTAGTTTTTATTCTTAAATATATTTTATATTTTGTTAGTTTAGTATAGGTTTTTATTTATTTTATTTTAGTTTATTTTTAGGTTTAGGTTAGGTTTTAGTTTTTGATTTTACTTTATTTTATTATTTTATTTTATTTAGATTTTGGGTTTTGTTATTTTATATTTAGCTTTACATTTAGGTTTTAGGTGGAGCTTAGGGTTTTAGTGTTAGAGTTAGTTTAGGGTTTAGTAATGTTAAGCTTTAGGGTAGTTTAGTAGTTAGTGGGTCCAGGGATTAGGATTTTAGGGTTAAGGATTTAGGGTTAGGGTTTAGGGTTTAGGATTTAGGATTATTTTAGGGTTAAGGGTTTGGAGGTTTTAGGGTTTTAGTTAATTGTAGCTTTGGATAATGTAGTTTGGAGTTTAGGGTTAGGGTTTTTGGATTTTAGGGTTTGGGTTTATTTTTAGGTTTTTTTTTAAAAAAATTAAGTAAACTGGTAGGTTTAGGTTTTTTTAGTTTTTTTATTTCTTTTAGTTTATTTGATTTTTTTATTTTTCTTTAGGTTTATTTTTTATATTTATTTATTTTAGTTTAAGTTTTTTATTTTAGTTCAATTTATAGGTTTAGGTTTAGTTTATGTTTTAGTTTTAGTTTTATTTTATCTTTTTTAGGTTTTAGGTTATTATTTTAGGTTTATTTATAGATTTTGTTTTTATTTTAGTTTAGGTTTTTTATTTTAGTTCATTTTTTAGGTTTTGGTTTAGGTTTATGTTTACTTTTTGGTTTAGTTTTATTTTAATTTTATTTTTTAGGTTTAGGTTTTAGGTTATTATTTTAGGTTTATTTTTAGGTTTTATTTTTTAGTTTAGGTTTAGTTTTATTTTTAGATTATTTTATTTTATTTACTTTAGGGTTTAGGTTTAGTTTATTTTAGGTTAAGGTTTAGGTTTTATTTATTTTAGTTTAGGTTTACATTTATCTTATTTTGTTTATTTTATTTTTAATTTAGGTTTAGTTTTATTTTAGTTGATTTTATTTCTTATTTATTTTTAAGTTAATGTTTTTATTTAGTTTTAATTTTATTTTATTTTTGGTATATTTTATTTTCATTTTTAAGTTTATTTTATTTTATTTAGATTTTATTTTTGGTTTACTTTTATAGTTTAGTTTAGTTTTATTTAAGTTTAGTTTTATTTTATTTTATTTTATTTTATTTTTAGGTTTAGGTTTAGGTTTTGGTTTAAGATTTTATTTTATTTTATTTTTTTATTTTACTTAGGTTTAAGTTCTTTTATTTATTTTCTTTTTAGGTTTTATTTAGTTTAGGTTTTGGTTTATAGGGTTTAGGGTTTAGGGTTTAGGGTTTAGGGTTTGGATTCAAGTTTTAGGGTTTAGGGTTTAGGGTTTAGGGTTTAGGGTTTAGTATTTATGCTTTGGGGTTTAGGTTTTAGGGTTTAGTGTTACTGATTTTAGGCTTTTTGGGTTTTGGGTTTTGGGTTTTGGGTATAGGGTTTAGGGTTTAGGGTTTAGAGTTTTTTTTTTAATTTTTAAAAATTATTATTTATTTTAAATGAAGTAAACTCATAGGTTTAGATTTATTTACTTTATTTAGTTTATTTTTTATTTATTTTTTCTAATTTTTTTAATTTAGGTTTATTTTTATTTTTATTTAGTTTAGTTTATTTATTTTAGGTTTATTTATTTTAGTTATTTTTAAGGTTTAGGTTTATTTTGTAATCCAATTTTATTTTTATTTTATTTTTTAGGTTTAGGTTTTATTTTGTATTTTTAGGATTAGATTTAGGTTTTTATTTTATTTTTTTAGGTTTAGGTTTTAGGTTTTTATTTTAGTTTTATTTTTGTGTATTATTTTTTAGTTTAGGTTTATTTTTTGTTTATTTTATTTTATTTTGTTTAGGTTGAGGTTTAGGTTTTTTTATTTTTTATTTTTTATTTTTTTATTTTTATTTTTTATTTTATTTTATTTTTTTAGGTTGAGGTTTAGGTTTAGTTTATTTTAGGTTTAGATTTAGGTTTTATTTATTTTAGTTTAGTTTATCTTAGTTTAGCTTTAGGTTTATATTATTATTATTTAGTTTTGGTATTTTTTAGGTTTTATTTTGCAGATTACTTCTTAGGTTTAAGTTTTTATTTTGTTTTATTTTAGGTTTATTTTATTTTTATTTTATGTTTTGTTTTTATTTTTTATTTTGGTTTATTTTAGGTTTTTATTTATTTTATTTTAGTTTAGTTTTTATTTTTTATTTTATTTTCTTTTTAGGTTTAGGTTTAGGTTTTTAGCTTTTTAGGGTTTAAGTTTTAGGTTTTTATTTAAGGTTTATTTTTGGGGTTAATTTTTAAGTTTAGGTTTACATTTACTTTTAGTTTATTTTATTTTATTTAGTTTAGGATTTAAGTTTAGTTTATTTCACGTTTAGATTTAATTTTAGTTTATTGTTGTTTTATTTATTTTAGTTTAGTTTATCTTAGTTTAGGTTTAGTTTTTTTTTTAAGTTTAGTGTTTAGGTTTTATTTTTTATTTATTTTTAGGTTTATTTTTTAGGTTTAAAGTTTTTATTTATTTATTATTTTATTTTATTTTATGTTTATCTTTTTATATTAGGTTTTGTTTTTATTTTATTTAGATTTTTTATTCTTTTTAGTTTAGGTTTTTATTTATTTTATTTTAGTTTAATGTTTATTTTTTATTTTATTTCCTTTAGGATTAGGTTTTACTTTATATTTTTTATTTTATTCTATTTTTTCATTTTATTTTGGTTTAGGTTTTTTATTTATTTTAATTTTAGGTTTTATTTAGTTTCTCTTTAGGTTTTCAGCTTTTTAGGGTTTCGGGTTTAGGTATAAGGCTTTTATTTTAGGTTTTATTTTTTTAGTTAAGGTTTAGGTGTGCTTTTAGTTTATTTTTTTTATTTTTGCATTAGGATGTAGGTTTAGTTTATTTTAGGTTTAAGTTTAGGTTAAAATTATTTTATTTTAGTTTATTTTAGGTTTAGTTTTATTTTATTTTATTCTGTTTTGTTTTTATTTTTAGTTTAGTGTTTAGGTTTTATTTTTATTTATTTTTAGTTTTATTTTTTAGGTTTAAGCTTTTATTTAATTTTATTTTAGGTTTATTTTATTTTTATTTTTAATCTTAGGTTTATTTTATTTTTTTAGTTTAGGTTATTATTTATTTTATTTTAGTTCTTTTTATTTTATTTTTCTTTTAGGTCTAGGTTTAGGTTTTAGTTTAGGTTCTAATTTAATTAAAATTTTTTATTCTATTTAGGTTTTGATTTTTTGATTTATTTTTTAAGGGTTTATTTACTTCAAGTTTAGGTTTTTAGGTTTTTACAGTTTAGGGTTTAGGGTTTAGAGTTTAGGGTTTAGGATTTAGGATTTTAAGGTTTAGAGTTTTAGGGTTTAGAGTTTAGGGTTAGGGTTTAGGGTTTAGGGTTTATGGTTTAGAGTTTGGGGTTTGGGGTTTATTATTTTAGGGTTTAGGGTTTAGTATTTAGGGTTTAAGATTTTTATGGTTTAGGGTTTAGGGTTTAGGGTTTAGGGTTTTTGGTTTTTTTTAACAGAGAATAAATTCAGATTCAACATTTCTTTTTTTTGATTTCATCAACCAAGTAACACAACAAGTTTTCTAAGACACAAGCGATGACAAAGATAAAAAATGAGCAGGTATATAGTAGCCACAAAAAAAAATAAAAAAAATAAGGCCCCAAAGCCATAAATGAAAGCAACAGCCACACCCAAAACCAAATCAACACAACTAGCTAAAAGGAAATAGAATGAAGAGAAGCACAACCAACATCTCAACCAGAGAAGGCACCCCAAAACCAGGAAGCTCAACGATAGTAACCACAAAGCCAACAAAGAAAAATAAACAACTAACCAGAACCCAAAGAATAAGCCCACAAGAGATACCACCTTAAAAGTAGGAGTAGCAAACGACAATAGCTGGACATCCAAAACACCAGAAGCAAACATTCCAACCTATAAAGTACATGAAAAATATAATAACATAAACCCCCAAGAATGAATAGGAGCCAACGTCAACTGAACAAACCAAAACCACCAAAATCTCCCAAGTAGAAGCCCCAAGAAAAACAATAACAAAAAAGAAAAAAAGAAAAATGGAGAAAAATTAAGAAAATTTAACATAAGGCAAACCAGATTTATCCAAATTAGACATCCCTCTTAATTTCTTAGGAATATTTGCATTGGTAAACAAAGTAAAATTAGAGAAATTACACCCCAAACTAGCTAAGAAATCTGCCCAAGCATTACTTTCTCTTAAAATATGAGTAATTATAAAAGAAAGTTTAGAGATAATATTTTAATATTTCTAATTAAAAAAATATCAGATTACCCTTATGGTTAGAATTGATGATATCAACAACCATCTTAGCATCAGATTGCAACCAAATAGTATGAAAATTTCTATCCAAACATAGCTTAAGAGCATGATAAACAGCCATCAATATTGGAAGAATAATAGAACTAATAGAGAGAGTAGTGGAAAAATCCAAGATAATATTCACAAGATTATTCCTAAAAATACCACCACAACCACACTTGTTATGTGCAACAGAGCCATCAATATTAATTTTAATACAACAATTAAGAGGCTTAATCCAATGAATAATTTTATAATCCAGAGACGAGTCACAATAAAGAAATCGGATACCCATTTTCAAGGCAATGAACTTGCAACCTCTAAAAGTAGTACCACTTAGAAGAACAACCTTATGTAAAGAAAAAAATCTTTTATTTAGTCCTCACAATAATCCTCTTATGATTCATAGGCACAGTATGATGTTTAGCATCATTTCTACCAAGCCAAATAAACCAAATCAAAGTAACAACCATTACAATTCTGATATGCCTTTAATAGCATTAAGAAAATAAGAGTCAAGAAGTTGCATGAAAGTTAAATTACCATTAAAATAATTTAACTTAAATAAATCCTCATAACCCCCCAAACTTTAGAGGCAAAGGCACCATTAACAAACACATGACTAACATTCTTAATATGAAAGTAGCACGTGCATTTAGAGGGTAGATAAAAGCCTTTGTCCAAAAGTAAAGAGTCAACAACAATATAATCCCTTAAAATTCTCCACCCAATAATAAAATAAGAACTAGGAATAATATTATTCTAAATTTGAAGGAAAATAGGAGAAGAGGATTTTTTAACTCTAATATGGTGCCAAGTATCTTTAAAGAAAATTCTCCATTACTAGAAATTTTGAAAAAATTTGATCGAGAAATACCATCAATAGGAATATTGATGATGTTATTATTAATGAAATCATGAATCAAATCATTAAAGAGAGAAATTCCAATCACCATTATAAATGAAATGACTAACTTTCAAATAAGAAGTAGAGTGAGTATTAAGCAAGGAATCAATGGAAAAGTCTCCCATCCAGTTATCTTGCCAAAAAAAGAAGAACCATTATTAATGCCCCCAAAAAATGAGAGGTTCCACTTTCCATTTAATATCATAGAGCTACATCCAAACAATAGACTCACCATGTTTATAATTGCAAATTAAAGGATGCTTACCTTTGTAATATTTAAAATTCATGAATTTAGCCCAAAGACTTTCATTTTTCGAAAATTCCACCAAAGTTTATAAGAAAAACATTGGTGGAATCCATCAAAGATCTACACCCAATACCACTTTCATAAATAGTACCACACATATTAGAACAAGAAGTCCAATGAAGCCTTTTGTCCAATTCCTAATGCTTCAAAAAACTTATTAAAAAAGTCTTTCAATCGATAAGAACAAGAGAATTAGGAATTATATTAAGCAACAAGTATAAAGGAAGAGACTAAAGAATACTTGTAATAATAATTAATCTAACATCAAAGGATAAGAAATGAAATTCAAGGGTGGAAATTTTATTTTGAATATTATGGGTTACCTCATCAAAAAGATGGGATCTCTTTTGACCATAATATAAAGGAGAACCTAAATATTTAATTGGAAGATTTTGATAAGAAAAACTAGTAATATCATTAATTTTATTAATTGTTTGAACAGAAATAGAAGCAGGCGTGATAAAAATAACTTTTATGATTAGTAATCACAAGGACACTTTCCTTTTCAAATTTATTTAAAAACACTTAAGCCTTTTAACATAATGTAACAAGCCATTAGAAAATATTATGAAATATTCAGCAAAACTTAGGTGAGAGATAGCCAAACCACCAAGATTCCTCAAATACATACTAGAATTCTTCTAAAAAAAGATTAAGGCAATGAGACAAATATTCAATCACAATAATAAAAAAAGTGAAGGAGAAAAAGTCACCTTGTCTTATACCTTGAGAGGAATTAAAGAAGTCAAACTTTTCACCATTGATAATTAATGAAAACCAAACATTTCTAATTATATTGTTAACCAAAGAAACAAAATTATTAGAGAAACCAAATAAAGTAAGAATGCTATTAAGAAAATCCCAAGAAATGTTCTCATAAGCTTTGGTGATGTCAAGCTTAAGAAGTAAATTGCCACCTCTAGTTTTAACATTCAAATCATGAATCAATTCTTGAGTAAGCAAGATGTTATCCAAAATAGTTCTACCTTTCTCAAAGACAGTTTGATTAGGTGAGATAATCTTAGGAATAAACTTACTAATCCTATTAGTCAAAATTTTAGAAATTAATTTATTAAAAAGAAGTACAAAGACTAATAAGTCAAAAGTCATTCCAAAAGTCACAATTATATTTCTTAAGAATAAGAAAAATAAGTGCTAGTAAAATATTTAGGAATATAATTCCTTTGAAAAAATTAAGACACAAGGTCGCTTTAAAAATAAACCAAGCTTTTGAAAGAATAAAGTAGTAAATCCATTATACAGAATCAACATTCATACCATTATGAATATTAAAAATTTCTTCATAAGAAGGAGGAGCAACCAAGCACACATTATCCTTTCTAGCCATAATAGAAGGAATGATAGAGGGATTAGATAAATGCTCAGGTTGACAATTTTTATTTAAACTATTTTTAATGAAACTAAGAGCATAAGAGACTATATCCCCTTTTGCAGTAAGCCAAGAACCATCCAAATTCTTGATTTTATGAATTAGAACACACCTTTTCATTACCAAAGCATGAAAATATTTAGTGTTTCTTTCAGTTAGAAAATGCTTAGAGGCAGCTTTTTTGTCTCCAATATGTCTCCTCCATATCTGAAAGTTAATGAGATTTTTAGCTTAGAAGGTTAAAACCAAAAGAAGAATTAGTAATAACAGTTCTTTCCAAATATTTCAACCTTTGTTCCATATTTATGATATTATCAAAAGATTTTTAAAGTAGTTTCTATTCCACCAAGTGATATTATGCTTAAACCTTTAAGCTTAAGTCAAAATCTCATCATACCAAATCAATCATCGAAGAAAGAGAAAGACACCAATCATAGTCAACAATAAGAAATCTTTTATCTTTTAAGCACATATTTTCAAAACAAAAGTTTTAAATGACATTATTATTATGAATAAAATCCTTAATAGAAATCAAAAGAGGAGCATGATTAGAGAGTTCTACTAAGATGCTCCAAAGAGTTAATGGTTTAACCAATAATTATTAAATAAGGCATAATTAGGTTTAGGGTTTAGGTTTAGTTTAGTTTATTAGTAATTAGTTTAGGTTTAGGGTTTAGGTTTAGGGTTTAGGTTTAGTTTAGTTTATTAGTTTTAGTTAGGTTTAGAGTTTATTTTTAGTTTAGTTAGTTTTAGTTGGTTTAGGGTTTGGGGTTTAGTTTACATTATTAGTTTAGTTTTTAATCTAGGTTAGTTAGTTAGTGAGTTAGTTTGTTTTAGTTTTAGCTTTGATTTAGTTAGTTTAATTATTAGTTAGTTTAGTTTTGTTAGTTTTTAGTTAGTTTTATTAGTTTAGTTAGTTTTATTATATTTAGTTTTAGTTGTTTGTTTTAATTTTATTAGTTTGGTTTTAGTTATTTTATTAGTTATTAGTTATTAATTTTAGGGTTTAGGGTTTAAGTTTTAGTTAGTTTTTAGGATTAGGATTTTTTTTTTAATTTTAGTTAGGTTGTGGATGTTTTTTCATTTGGGAACATGTTTTAGTTAAATTTTAGTTATTAGTTTATTAGTTATTATTAGTTAGCAATTATTTAGTTAGTATAGATTTAGTTAGTTTTATTTTTAGTTTTAGTTATTATTTTTCATTACTTAATTATTCTTTTATTATTATTAATTTGTTTAGTTTTAGTTTATTTGGGGTTGGGTTTAGTTATTTAGTTAGTTATTAGTTTAGGTATAATTATTAGTTTATTAGTTAATTATTTAGTTTATTAGTTATTAGTTGGTTAGTAGGGTTTATTTAATTAGTTTTAATTTATTATTAGTTATTTTATTAATTTAGTTAGTTTAATTTAGTTTTTAGTTAGTTTGGTTTTAGTTTATTAGTTTTTAGTTTAAGTTATTTAGTTATTAGTTTAGTTTTAGTTTTAGTTTAGTTTTTATTTTATTTAGTTTATTAGTCCCATTAATTTATTAGTTTTACTATTTATTAGTTTAGGTTTAGGTTTTAGGTTTTTAGTTATTAGTTATTAGTTAATTAGGTTTATTATTATTAGTATAGTTAGTTATTAGTTTTATTATTCTCTTTTAGTTAATTATTTTATTAGTTAATTAGTTTAGTAAGTAGTTAGTAGTTTAGTATTAGTTTTATTATTGTTTAGTATTAATTAGTTTTAGTTAGTTAGTTTAGTTATTAGTTTATTGTCAGTTAGTTAGCTTTAAATTTTATTTTTAGTTTAGTTTAGTTTATTTTAACTAGTTTTGGTTTTAGGGTTTAGGGGTTTATTTAGTTTAGATATTTTTAATTTTGCCTTTTAGTTATTAGTTTAGTTAGGTTTTTAGTTAGTATAGTTTTGTTTAGTTTAGTTTAGTTATTAGTTTAGTTTTATTTTAGGGTTTTGGTTTAGTAGTTAGTTTAGGTTTTAGGTTTTAGGTTTAGGTTTAGTTTTTAGGGTTTAGTTATTTTAGTTTAGTTATTTTATTAGTTTATTAGTTATCATGTTTAGTTTATTAGTTAGTTAGGTTTAGGGTTTTAGTTTGGTTTTAGTTAGTTCTTTAGTTAGTCAATTAATAGCTTTTAGTTAGTTTTAATTTACTTTAGTTATTAATCATTAGTTTTAGTTATTTATTAGTTTAGGTTTAGGGTTTAGGATTTAGGTTTAGGTTTATGGTTTAGTTTAATTATTAATTTAATTATTAATTAGTTTTAGTTAGTTTAGGGTTATTAAGTTTTATTAGTTGATTAGTTATTACTTATTATTTTAGTTAGTTTTAATTAGTATATTAGTAGTTGTTTATTATTAGTTATTCATTTTATTATAGTTTAGTTTATTAGTTTTAGTTGATTTAGTTTTATTTAGGTTTAGGGTTTAGTTTTAGTATTAGTTTTAGGTTTAGGTTTAGTTTTGTTTAGTTTAGTAGGTTTAGGTTTAGTATTAGTTATTTTTAGATAGTTTTAGTTAGTTTTTTTAGTTACTTAATTTATTAGTTTTATTAGTTTAGTTAGTCTTATTAGTTTATTAGTTTAGTTTTAGGTTATTAGTTTTATTTATTAGTTTTAGTTTAGGTTTAGGGGTAGGGTTTAGTTTAGTTTAGTTTATTAGTTATATTTTAGTTTTTAGTTAATTAATAGTTTAGATTTTTAGTTTTAGTTAGTTTTTTTAGTTTTAGTTAGTAGTTTAGTCAGTTTAGGTTTAGGTTTAGTTTAGTTAGTTTAGTTATTAGTTAGGTTTGGGTTTAGGTTTAGAGGTTTAGGTTGGTTTAGGTTTATTATTTAGATTTGTTTTTTAGGTTTTTTTTAGTTTATGTTTAAGGTTTATTATTAGTTTTATTTTTTTTCATTTATTAGTTATTAGTTATTTTCATTTATTAGTTTTATTTAGATTAGTTAGTTTATGAGTATATTATTAGTTTAGTTTTTAAATTTAGTTTAGTTAATTAGGGTTTAATTTTTAGTTTTAGTTAATTTAGTTTTAGTTTAGTTTAGTTTAGTTTTAGGTTTTATTTTAGTTTTAGTTTAGTTAGTTTTAGGTTTTGGGTTAGTTTATTTAGGTTAGGTTAGTTTTATTAGATTTATTAGTTTAGTTTTATTAGTTTATTATTAATTTTTAGTTTATATTTAGTTTAATTTAGTTTAGTTTAGTTAGTTTAGTTTTATTTTTTTATTTAGTTTAGTTATTTAGCTTATTAGCCTAGGTTTTAGTTTATTAATATTTGGGTTTTATTAGTTTTTAAGTTTAGTTTTTAGTTTAGTTAGGTTTAGGTTTAGTGTTTTAGTTTAGAGTTTAGTTTAGGGTTTGGGTTTATTTTTTTAGTTTCTCTAATTTATCATTATTAGTTTAGTTTTATTTTTTTTATTTTATTTATTAGTATATTAGTTTAGTTTAGTTTGGGTAGGGTAGGTGTTATATTAATTTATAGTTATTAGTCATTAGTGAGTTAGTTTAATTTTATTAGTTTAGTTATCTGGAGGGTTTAGTTTAGGGGCCAGGGTTTAGATTTAGTTTAGTTTAGTTTAATTTAGGGTAGGGTTTAGGGAGGGTTTAGGATTTAGGGTTTAGATTTTAGTTTAGGTCATGTTAGTTTAGTATTGTGGTTTAATATAGCTTTATTACTTAGTCATTAGTTAGTAGTTTAGTTTAGTAGGTTTAGGAGTTTAGGTTTAGTAGTATTAGTATGGTTTAGGTTTAGGTTTTAGTTTATTATTACTATAGTTAGTTTATTTTTATTAGGGTTAGGTCCTATTTAGTGGGTGAGTTTTAGTAGTTTAGGAGGGTTTAGGTATGGTAGGTTTATTATTTAGTCATTAATATTTTAGTTTAATTTTTAGATTTGGGTTTAGATTTAGGGTTTAGTTTATTATTTTAGTTAGCTAGTTTTTTAGTTTAGTTTAGTTTTAGCCTAGTTTAATTTAGTCATTATAGTTTAGTTTAGTTTAGATTAGTTAGGTATTAGTTAGTAGGTTTAGGTAGCCTAAGTTTAGTAGGTCAGTTTAGATTTAGATTAGTTGTTATTTTAGTTTAGAGGGTTAGGTAGTTTTAGTCAGCCTAGTAGTTAGTTAGTAGGTTTAAGTTTTTAGGTTTAAGGTTTAGGTTTAGTTTAGTTGTTAGTTAGTAAATTAGTATAGTTTAGTTTAGTTCATTAGGTTGGTATAGTTAGTTTTAGTTTAGAGGTTTGGAGGTTTAGGCCATTAATTTATTTTGGTTTAAATAATTTAGTTTTATTAAGTATGTTTAGGTAGTTAAGTTTAGGTTTAGATTATTAGTTAGTTTAGGTTAGGTTAATCAGTTGGTAGTTATTTAGTTTAGTTTATTAGTTAATCATTTATTAGTAATTATTATAGTTGTTGATTTTAGTTATTAGTTATTTTAGAGTTTAGGTTTAGTTTAGGTTTAAGTTTTAGGTTATTAGTTTTTAGCTTTAGTTATTAGTTTAGTTAGTGTTAGTTTAGATATTAGTTTTATTAGTTTAATTAGTTTATTAGGTTTAGTTTAGAGATTAGTTTTATTAGTTTAATTACTTTATTAGGTTTAGTTTAGTTATTAGTTTAGTTTTAGTTTAGGTTTAGGGTTTAGGGTTTATGATTTTGGTTTAAAGTTTGGGGTTTAGTTCTTTAGTTTTAGTTTAGTTTTTATTAGATTAGTTAGTTTTAGTTTATTAGTTATATAATCAGTTTTAGCAGTTGGTTAGTTAGTTAGTTTTAGAGTTGAGGTTTTTTAGTATAAGATTTAGTTATTAGGGTTTAGTTTAGGTTTTAGTTATTATATTTATTATTTTGTTTTAGTTAGTTTAGTTAGTTTAGGTTTAGTTTGTTTAGTTTAGTTTTTTAGTTAGTTTATGGTTTTTAGCTTTCTTTAATTAGTTTTATTATTAGTTTAGTTTTATTAGTTATTAGTTTTATCTTTTTTATCATTAGGTTTAGTAGTTTATTTAGTTATTAAGTTTTAGTTTAGTTTTTAGTATTAGGTTTAGTAATTAGTTTATTAGTTAGTATTTAGTTTAGTTTAGTTTATTATGTTTAAGTTTTAGTTAGTTTTAGTTTAATTTAATTTAGGGTTTAGGGTTTAAGGTTATGTTAGGATGTTATGTTAGTTTAGTTATTATTTAGTTTTATTAGTTTATTAGTTTATTAGGTTTAGTTAGTTAGTTTAGTTATATTAGGTATGGTTTAGGGTTTAGGTTTAGTTTGGTAGAATTTATTAGTTGTTATTTTAGTTTTATTTGTTATTAGGTTTAGGGTCCTGGTTTATGTTTAGAGTTTAGGTTTAGTTAGTTTAGTTTATTTTTAGTCAATTAGTAGTTTATTATTATTATTAGATTAGTTATTATTATGAGTTTAGTTTAGTTTAGAGTAGTTTTAGGTTTGGGGTTTGGTAGGGTTTAGGGTTTAGGGTTTGGGTTTATCTTTTTAGTTAGTTTAGTTTAGTTTAGTTAATTAGAGTTTTTTTTTAGTTTAGTATAGTTAATTTTTATTAGTTTTAGTTTAGTTTATTAGTAGTTTATTAGTTTAGTTTAGTAGTTATTAGTTTATTAATTTAGTGTATTTTAGTTTAGTTATTTTTTAGTTTAGTCAGTTTAGTTATTAGTTTAGGGTTTAAGGTTTAGGGTTTAAGTTTAGGTTCAGGGTTTAGGTTTAGGTTTAGTTTATTAGATTTTAGTTTCAGTTTAGTTATTAGTTATTAGTTTAGGATTATTGTATTGTTTATTAGGTTTATTAGTTTTATTAGTTTATTAGTTTTACTTGGTCAAAACATAGGTAGGACTACTTCGTAGAACATGGAAGAACAAATGAAAAAGCTCTCAATCAAGATCAGGACTAGGATTCGATATAGTGGGTCCAGTCGAAGATGACAATTACTGCTTAGTCATCATCAAACATTTAGAATCTGATAGGTTATTTCAAATCACATTAAATCATATGAGGAGCTATGCTTAAAACTTCGATGATCTAAATGATTATAAAGTCAAAGGTGCACTGCCAGAGTTTGAAGAAGAGATCAACTCAACCATCGACGTGCTCAAGGAAATCAACTTAAGAATTGAAGAAGATCCATGCCCGACATACATCAGTTCTTTATTGAATGAAATTGAAACCAATGACTTAGTTAGGCTATTGATTGAGTTTAAGGACTGTTTTGCATGGAGTTATGAAGAGATTCCTGGATTAGCTCCTGACGTAGTGGTCCATAAACTAGCAATAGAGCCTTCTGCTAACCCTATCGAGCAAGCACTTAGATGCATACGATTAGACATAGAATAACAGGTTATTTCTAAATTCAAGAAATTGATTGATGTTAGCTTCATCTCGGAAGAAAAATACCCTACCTGGTTTGCCAACATCATCCTAGTTAAAAAAAAGAATGGCCAAATTCACGTATACGTCAATTTTAGGGATTTAAATAAGGCATCTCCAAAAGATGAATTTCTACTACTAATCCCAGAGCTGATGGTGGACATTACCTCATCTCATGTAGCCTTCTCTTTCATGGATGGCTCATCTAGATATAACCAAATAATGATGGCCCCTGAAGATGAAAGAAACACTGCTTTTAGAACCTCGATCAGAATCTATTGCTATAAGGTCATGCTCGCCCTTAAAATGCCTGTGCTTGACATACCACTGAGCTATGACTAGAATCTTTGATAAACTCATTCATCATCAAGTCAAGTGCTATGTTGATGATCTTGTGGTAAAAGTTGAAAAACTCAAAGCATTCCAAGGGTGGTTGGCATATCTAAAATGCATTATATCCAACCTATTAGGAAGATGTCAGCCATTCTCAGCACTTGCCAAAAAGTATGCCAAGTTTAAGTTGGATGATAAGTGTGAGCATGCCTTCGAAGACATCAACCATTACCTGATGATGCCGTTGGTTCTAGCAGCCCCTATCTGGGGCAAGCCGCTCATACATTACACTGCTATATTAGATGACTCCCTTGGTGCTTTGTTTGCCCAAGCCAATGATGAAAGGAAGGAAAATGCACTCTACTACCTCAGCTATCATCTAACCTTTGTGGAGGCTAATTATCTACCCATTGAGAAGCATTTCCTAGCTTTAATCATTGCATCCCAAAAGCTACAACATTACATGCTTTCTCATAAGGTGAACTTAATCTTTAGGATCAATCCATTACAGTATCTCATGCCATGGCCGACACTATCTGGATGGTTGGCACAATGGACCATGATCCTCTCACAGTTTGACATACCTTCGTACCCCTCCATTCAATGAAAGGACAAGTGCTAGCAGATTTCTTAGCAGCACACCAACTTCTTGCTGACTCTCTACTTAGTGATGATCTCCCCGAATAACTAATCATGAACTTAGGTGATACTAGCATTCACCACTCAGAGATTTACTTTGATGGTACGACTTCCTCTCAAAGAGGAGAAGAACCACAATCTATTATTCTATGAAAGGTAGGGGTAGGAATAGTTCTCTTTACTTCGGACCATGTGAGATTCTTATATCATCTGTCCAATCCTTGTACCAATGAAGAAGCCAAATATAAGGCTCTAATTACCGATCTTGAGTTAGTTGTTACTCTAACCATCCAGAACATCGACATCTTAAGGGATTCTCAACTAGTTATCAACCAAATCATTGGATCTTATAAGGTTATAAAGCCCAAGCTCCATCACTGCCTTAAGTACAACATGGAGTTGTTGGTGGAAATCCCAAAGGTTACCATTTATAAGATTCTTTGAGGAGAGAACTTTGTAGCGTATGCTTTAGCCAAGCTTGCCAAGGAGTTGCCCTGTCCGGAGGAAGAGTCCATATAAATAAAGGTCCAAAATAGACAAGTCTTATTCTTTATTGATATTGAACTCATCAAAAAGTACTCTCTTGAAGGAGTGGTTACCATTACTAAGAAGGATGAGGAGTTAGATTGGAGGCAACCATTCATGGATTATTTAAATAAAGCAAACTACCTCAAGAGAAGTCCTAAGCCCATCAGATGAGGCAGAGAGCACTTTTCTACGCTCTTGTAGATGGTGTCTTGTACCAGTGATCTTTTGACCATATGTGGTTGCATTGTTTAGACAAACATGTAGCCCATAAGATCATGACTGAGGTACACTCAAGATTATGTGGAGCCAACCATTCTAGTCTAAAGATGAAAGCCAAAATTAAGAGACTAGGATACTACTGGTTGTCGATGATCAAAGATTGCATGGATATGGCTTGGCGATGCCACCAAATTCAAATACACAGTGTCATCCTACAGTTAGCACCCAACATTCTACATCCCACATTGGCCTCATGGCCATTTGAGTGTTGGGGTATCGACATAGTGGGTCCAATTGATCTTCCTTCTTAAAAGGGTCATCGGTTCATCTTAGTCGCTCTTACTTTTTCCAAATGGGGAAGATGATTCTCGTGAGAGGTCACATCTTAGCATGTGGTTCAATTTTTTAAGAACCATATCGTATATAGGTTTGATGTGTCTCGATGAATTATATTTGATAATGGTACTGCATTCAAGAGCACCGAGATCAACAACTTTGCCCGAAGACATAACATAGATTGAAGATATTCTACCATCAACTACTCAAGGGCAAATGGCTTAGAAGAATTCAACAAAACTATCATCCAAATACTTGAAGAAGACACTCACAACAACAAGCGATAGTGGCATGAGCATTTAGTTGAAGCCTTGTGGGCCTACCACACCACATATAGAACTCTAACTTACTCCTTTCTTCTTAGTGTATGGGTCCAAGTTTTCTACCATTAGAAGTCCAACTCCCATCACTAAGGGTAGCTATGGGTAGTAAGATCCCAATAGAGCAAAATGTTGCATTAGAAAAGCTTGAAGGTTTGGAGGAGAGATGCTTGTGGGTATGCCAAAATGTCTAGTTGTACAAAGCTCAAATGATTCAAGCACACATTAAGTTCATCCATCTTAGAGCTTTTCAAGTTGGAGAACTTATTTTAGTTCTATGGAGACCGATTATTGCCCGCCGTAAGATGGGAGGCATTTTTGAACTCACTTGGGAAGGTCCTTTAGTCATAAAGAAGGCCTACCAAGGAGGATCTTATTAGCTTATTAATCATAAAGTAGAGCTCCCAATGCTTCCAATCAATGGGCTCTACTTAAAAAATATTATAAATCATGTTTGAAAATAATTATCATAAATGAAAATTTCTTTTTGAATTCAATCTCTTCCATGTTGATAGTATTCTTATTTGTGAATTTGCCATGATGTGTTTAGAATATGTGTAAGGAACCTGAGTGGCATCCTATCCTTCATCGACACAACACAAACACAAACTACACACAAACATATAAAATAAACACATATCTTTTCTCTTGAGCTACTTTGAGTTTATATAACACCCCCTGCAACACTCACTCAATAGCTGCTCTAGGTCAGGCTGACGTACTACCCTGCTAGTGTGTCACCCCAATGGTTTTCTTGCTTTGGAGGATGTAAGTTTGCTACACTTTCCTTCTTTACTTGGCCATTACACACTGGCGAGCACCTTGTTAGTTTGGTAGGCCTTATTGCATTGCTGGTAAGTTGCCTCATGTTGGCTTCATTTAAGAGGTTGTGAGTCTGTAATGCTTTCTTCTTAGATTAGCCTTCACGCACAGATTAGGTTGAGTATATTTGAAGTTTAGGATAAGTCCACTAGTGGCTCCATCCCTCCTGACTACTTCAAGTATGGGTCTAGTCCTTCCTCGAGGCAACCCGCTTAGTAGTCACTCTAGGTCAGATAACATCTGTCCCGCCGATGACAGACTATCTTGATGATCAGTTCCACTTGGAAAGTTGTAAGCCTACATGCTTTCTTTCTAGATTGATCATTGTACATTGACGGGCATGTTAGGTTGGTAGGTTCTTATTATGCTAATGGATACACCACCCATGCTAACGGATACACATTAGGTTGGTTGGTTCTCGCACCTTAGAATACATCATTCATGGTAGATGTAAGTTTGCTACGCTTTCTCCTTGAGTTGGCCACCGTACACCTATAGGCTTTCTTTTATGGGGCTCAAGATAACATCCCTAGCAGTGCCTCCCCTATGGGCACTATATTTAGGTCATGTCCTTTCTGACCCCATTTAGACACTACTTGGGTTACTATCAGAATAGATAGTTCCCCTTTCTGAGTAACGACTCTTGTAGTTGGAGAATCCAACCTATGGATGCATTCTCCCTTGGTCCAAGAATGAGATAGGTCACCGACATAGCCCCTTCGTGGTCCCTCGCACACCAATAGGGTCCATGTAAACATATAAACAAAATATATATTCACTTGTTGATTAGGAGGACACCTCTAATGGTACTTTTTCCTAAGCAGATATCCTATCTTTAGGGTAGTGTCAACAAAACACCCAATAGGAATCATCTGACTACTCTTGGGTTGATATAAGTCCCCAGAGGCTTTCACTCAGTAGTCAACCCTAAGTCGGGTTTGATTTGTTGTACTAACAATAGGTCACCTTAGCAATTGTTCCCTGCTTTAGAAGATGTAAGTCTGCTCCACCTTCTTCTTAGCATAGTCATTGCACACTAAAAGGAAACCCCTTAGGTTGGCTTGGTCTACCCCACAACCAGTAGACTATCCATTTGGATTTGTAAATTTGAGGTAGGATAAGTTTGATATATCCCCTTCTCGCCGTCCATTATACACATGATC
This sequence comes from Cymbidium sinense, assembly GCA_021442155.1. NCBI lineage: Eukaryota > Viridiplantae > Streptophyta > Magnoliopsida > Asparagales > Orchidaceae > Cymbidium > Cymbidium sinense. The sequence goes on along the minus strand of CM038214.1, from coordinate 356,610,859 downwards.
CATAAATTAATCTATTAAATTTGATTGAGGTCACATCCCCGATATGCCCTCAATTCAAGTCAAACTAAACCAAACAAACCATATCAAATCACATGAAATTAAAATAAAATTAATCTTGACTACATAAGTCCCGTGACATTCACTCGAGTTGCCTAGATCATGTTTAATTTATTGTTCATTCAACAGGTCACCCTAGTGGTTGTTCCTTGCTTTGGAAGATGTAAGTCTGCTATGCCTTCTTCCTAGCACAACCATTGCACATCGAAGAAAACCCCTTAGGTTGGCTAGCTCTACCCCACAACCGATAGACTATCCCTTTGGATTTGTAAACCTGAGGCAGGTCAAGGCTGATATAGCCCCTTCTTAGTGGGTCCATCGCACATCAATAGGTTTTATATATTAACTCATATTAAATTAAACTCAATATGATTTTCCCCCAATGAAGTTAAATCACACCCTTCTCCCCAGTGGAGCCCTAAATCATATATAAATAATTCAAGAGAACAAATCAAATTCAAAACCAACTTTCGTGGTGGAGTAAAATTAAACCAACTCCCCTAGTAGAGTCTAAATCATAGAAATCCAACCAAACTCTTATCCCTAGTGGATAAATACCCAAACAATTCAATGAAATCAAACTCAAATCCTAATCCCTAACGGATAGCCCGAACCTGCTTCCCGAGTGGAAGGCTCATATACCCGATCCCCAATGAACTCGAGCCCATATCTCTAGCAGATATGCTTCCACATTAATTAAAACAAAATAAATTAAAGTTGATTCGATCTTAATCCCTGATGGATTATAGATTCTTATCAACAATGGATCTTCTTTACATAAATCATATAAATAAATCAAATTCAAACCTTATCTCTAGTAGATTTTCCTCTTTTAGGCCCTTGACATAAACCCCTCACATGTCATGTCCAATGCATGTGATCCCCTAAGGATCTCCCTCCATGTCCTTGACATGAAATTCTCATCAAATCTTATTTCTTCTCTTATGCACACCTTTAATACTTTAACCAAAATCCTAACAATGTATTCATTAAATTACATCATCTTAACATTGCAATTAACATTTTATGATTTCGATGGTGCAAGTTCAAACTAACTAAAGAATATCATGCTAAACATATTATAGTGTGAATTAACACATTATATTATATTATAATATATGATGTTATATTATAATTTGCTATAATATAATATATTGTCCAACATTACACCTCATTAGAATCACTTAACAGGAACAAATAATAATTTTTCTTAAAATATGAATAATGTTCATTTTGAATGTAAATTTGTTATTTTTCTATTAGAAATGGTACAAAATAGCATAATTTTGGTGTTGCTTCTTAGTACGTGTCATGAATTTGGCCAAATTCTTCCATGTCAACCCTTAAATTAACATTTTTATGAGTTTTGACCCAATGCATTATAACAAAAGTAAGACAGGCTAAAATGTATAATAACATTTAGTAACACACTACAACATTCATATATATGTGAATTTATATTTTTATTTATATTATATTTTGATATGCTTTCATATAATATATTATCTTACACTACACCTTAAAATGAATCACTTTAAGGAAAATATTTATAAAATTTGGTTGAAAAATGAACATTTATTTTAGATGCAAAATTCCATTCTTTTGATTAAATGACACACCATAGCACACCCCCAATGATGTTCCCTAAAGCTTACCTTAAATTTGACCAAATTCCATCATCTCAACCTATAAATCAGTATTTTTAGTGTAAGCTCAACCACATGATTGTAAAATACTAAAATAATTTAAAATATGTTGAACAATATATTATGATATATGATGATATAATATGTTACAACATATAATATTTATTTTAAACATAAAATCTTACTTTTCAGAGTACAAGTGGAATAGCACACCTTTGGCACTACAACATAATTCCCACTTCAAATTTAACAAATTTCATCATCTAATTTGTTAAATCAATATTTTTATGATTTATATTAATATAGACTATAGGGCACAATACCATAATATACTAAATAATTTCAAAACATCTTATAACATCCAAAAACACAACACTACATGCTCAAATATATGATGCTACATTATACTATAATATATGGTATTATAATATGATTTAGGGTATTGAAATCTCTAATAGTCAAGGAAAAGTCTCTTGAATACATTTTTTAGCTACCATAACTATGATAGGAATAGGTAATTATTTAGATCTACTCTTAATGATATCCTAATTCAATGTTTAGGGTTTAAAGTTTAGGGTTAATGTTTAGGGTTAGTTTAGGGTTTAGGGTTTAGGGTAGGGTTTAGGGTTTAAGGTTTGGGGTTTAGGGTTTATAGTTTAGGATTGTAGGTTTAGGGTTGGGTTTAGGGTTTTAATGTTGTGGTTTAGGCTTATGGTTTAGAGTCTTAGGTTTAGGGTTTGGGGTTTAGGTTAGGATTTAGGGTTTAGGGTATGTTTTAGTGTTTAGGGTTTAGGTTTGGGTTTATGGTTTTTTTTTAGGTTTTAGAGTTTTAGTTTAGGGTTTAGGGTTTATGGTTTAGTTTAGGTTTAGGGTTTATTTTTTAGTTTAGGGTTTAGGGTTTAAGGTTTATTTTTTTAACAGAGAACAAATCTCTTAAACTAAACTAAATTAAATCTGAACCTTAAATCTAAATCTAAACTAAATCTAAACTAAACTAAATCTAAACTCTAAAATCTAAACTAAATCTAAAAATTTAAACTAAAATCCAAATCTAAACTAATTCTAAACTAAATCTAAACTAAACTAAACTAAACTAAGTCTAAACTAAATCTAAAAATCTAAACTAAATATAAAAATAAAACTAAACAAAACTAAAATTTAAATGAAATGTAAACTAAATCTAAAATATAAAATCTAAACTAAACTAAATTTAAACTAAATCTAAAATATAAACCAAATCTAAAAAATTAAACTAAATCTGAAATCTAAAAACTAAATAAACTAAAAATCTAAACTCTAAAAAGAAATAAACTAAGCTATAGTCTAAATATAAAATCTAAACCCTAAACTAAACAAAAATTTAAAATCTAAACTAAATAAATCTAAACAAAAAAATATAAACTAAAATAAACTCTAAACAAAACTAAATCTAAAATCTAAACCCTAAAAAATCTAAACTAAACTAAATCTAAAAATAAACTAAAATCTAAATCAAAACTAAACTAAATCTAAACTAAATCTGAAAACAAAATAAAAATCTAAACTAAAATCTAAATCTAACCTAAACTAAATCAAAAAATTTTAAAGATACTAAAATAATTTAAAATGCATAAAATAATATATTATGATATATGATGCTATACTATGCTACAACATACAAACTTTATTTTGAACATAAAATCTTACTTTTTAGACTATAAGTGGCATAGCACACCTTTGGTACTACAACATAATTCCCACTTCAAATTTAACAAATTTCATCATCTAATTTATTAAATCAATATTTTTATGATTTATAATAATATAGACTATAAGACACAATACCATAATATAGTAAAACAGTTTAAAACATCTTATAACATCCAAAAACACATCACTACATGCTAAAATATATGATGCTACAATATACTATAATATACTATATTATAATATGATATAGTGTTTGGGTTTAGGGTATTCAAATCCTAATAATCAAGGAAAAGTCTCTTGAAGACATTTTCTTTAGCTACCATAACTATGTTAGGAATAAGTAATTCTTTAGATCTACTTCTAATGACATCTTCATTCAAGTTTAGTATGTAGGGTTTATGGTTAGGATTTAGGGTTAGTTTAAGGTTTAGAGTTTAGGGTTAGTTTATGATTTAGGGTTTAGGGTTTAGGGTTTAGGGTTTGGGGTTTAGGGTTTAGAATTTAAGGTTGTAGGTTTTAGGGTTTAGGGTTTAAGGTTTTATGATTTAGGGTTTAGGGTTTAGGGTTTTAGGGTTTAAGATTTATGGTTTAAGGTTTAGGGTTTAGGCTTAGTGTTTAGGGTTTTAAGTTTTTAGGGTTTAGGGTTTATGGTTTAGGTTTTATGCTTAGAGTTTAAGTTTTAGTTTAGGGTTTAAGGTTTATTTTTTAAGGCTTATTTTTTTTAACATTTCTTCTTTTTAATTTCATCAACCAAGTAGCACCCCAAGTTTTCTAAGAGATAAATGATGACATAGATCAAAAATAAGCATTCATAGAGTAAATCAAAAACCTAAGATAAGTACAAACAATTTCTTATAAAGACACAGTTCCATAAGCAAGTGATCCATTCTTGTTTCTCTAGGTCCCATGAGAACCACCCTCACCTCTCGAGTAGTGGGATCCTCCATCATATCCCAGATCTCTCTTTCTGCCACCTCCATGGCTATAACCTCTATCACTCCTCCTGCCTCCATATCCACCATTACTCTAACCACTACCTCCATATCCACCAAGACTCGATCCCCATCACCAATGCAATAACCGCCTCCATCTTCACCACCTAGAGATCTAGGCTGCCTTGTGATAGTCATGTTCTAAGGTTCAACCCAGCCCATTCTTAGGGTTTAGGGTTAGTTTAGGGCTTAGGGTTTATGGTTAGTTTAGGGTTGGGGTATGGGGTATTTTAGGTTGTAGGTTTTAGGTTTACGGTTTTAAGGTTTAGGGTTTTAGGGTTAAGGGTTTTGGTTTAGAGTTTAGGGTTTTAGGTTTAGTTTTTGGTTTAGGGGTTTAGGATTTAGGGGTTTGGGATTAGGTTTAGGTTTAGATTTGGGGGTTTTAGGGTTTTAGAGTTTAGGGTTGTAGGTTTAGGGTTGTAGGTTTAGGGTTTAGGGTTTAGGGATAGTTTTAGGGTTTAGGGTTTACAGTTTAGAATTTAAGGTTTAGGGTTTTTTGTTAAAAAAATTAACTAGTAGGTTTAGGTTTATTTAATTTATTTTTTATTTATTTGAGTTTATTTTATTTTTTATTTTTGTTTAATTTAGTTTATTTATTTTAGTTTAGATTTTTTATTTTTGTTTATTTCTTAGGTTTAGATTTATTTTTTAGTTGAGTTTTATTTTTATTTTATTTTTTAAGTTTAGGATTTATTTTTTTATTTTTAGGTTTAGGTTTAGGATTTTGTTTTATTTTTTTAGGTTTAGGTTTTAAGTTTTTATTTTAGTTATATTTTTAGGTTTTATTTTTTAGTTAAGGTTTAGGTTTATTTTTAGTTTATTTTTATAATTTATTTAGGCTTAAGTTTAGGTTTAGTTTATTTTTGTTTAGATTTAGGTTTATTTTATTTTGTTTATTTTATTCTTATTTTAGGTTTAGGTTTTTTTTTGTTTAGGGTTTAGGTTTTATTTTTTATTTAATTTTACATTTAGTTTTTAGGTTTAGGTTTTTATTTAGTTTTCATTTTATTTTAATTTAGGTTTATTTTATTCTTAGTTTTTATGTTATTTAGGTTTTTTATTAGTTTAGTTTAGTTTAGGTTTTTATTTATTTTATTTTAGTTTACTTTTATTTTTATTTTTTACTTTTTTTTAGGTTTAGGTTTAGGTTTTAGTTCAGGTTTTTATTTTATTTTTTATTTTTTATTTTAGTTAGGTTTAGGTGTTTTTATTTATTTTATTTTTAGGTTTTATTTAGTTTAGGTTTTAGGGTTTAAGGGTTTAGGGTTTAGGTTTAGGTTAGTTTAAGGTTTAGTAGAGTTTTTAGTTTAGTAGTTTAGTTAGTTTAGAGTTTAGGTTTAGTTTAGTTTAGTTTAGGGTTTTAGTTTAAGATTTAGGGTTTAGGGTTTAGCTTTAGGGTTTAGGGTTTAGGGTTTAGGGTTTAAGTTTTAGGTTTAGGGTTTAGGGTTTTGTTTTGGATTTAGGGTTTAGGTTTAGGTTTAGGGTTTATAGTTTGGTTTAGGTTTAGGGTTTGGGGTTTAGGTTAAGTGTTTAGGGTTTAGGTTTTTTTAGGGTTTAGGGTTTATGGTTAAGGTTTTAGATTTATGGTTTAAGTTCTAATTTAGGTTTATAGTTTATGGTTTATGGTTTAGGTTTTAAAGTTTTTTTTAATAGAGAACAACTTTAGATTCAACATTTCTTCCTTTTAATTTCATCAACCAAGTAGCACCCCATGTTTTTTAAGACACAAGCGATGACATATACCAAAAATGAGCACCCGTAGGGAAAATCAATAACCAAGATAAGTAAAAGCATCTCTATTGTAAAGACAGTTCCATAAGCAGTAGATTGGATCGGTCATTCTTTAGTTTCTCCAATTCCCATCAGAACCCGCCTCTCAGTAGCGAGGATGCGCCATCATATCCCTGATCTCTCTCTTCATGACCACGGTTGTTACATCTGTCTCTCCTCCGTCCTCTATAACCACCACTACTCTGACCAAAACCTCGATATCCACTAGCACCTCTAGATCCCTCACCACCACTGTGATAACTGTCGCATCCACCTTTGCCTCCACCGATAGATCTAGACTGAGCTAGTTGACGGTGATGTTTCTACTATCAAGGTTATGCCCATTCTTAGGGTTTAGGGTTTAGAGATTTAGTGTTTAGGGTTTTAGGGTTTAGGGTTTAGGGTTTATGCTTAGGCTTAGGGTTTAGAGTTTAGGGTTTAGGGTTTAGGGTTAGTTTAATATTTAGGGCTTAGGGTTTTATGGTTTAGGGTTTAGGGTTTTGGGTTTTGGGTTTGGGTTTAGTAGGTTTAGGGTTGTAGGTTTAGAGTTTAGGGTTAATTTTATGGTTTAGGGTTTAGGGTTTAGAGTTTTTTTTTTTAAATTAAGTAAACTAATAGGTTTAGGGTTATTTAGTTTATTCAGTTTATTTTTTGTTTATTTGACATTATTATATTTTTTATTTTTATTTAGGTTTATTTTTTATTTTTATTTAGTTTAGTTTATTCATTTTAGTTTAGGTTTTTTATTTTTGTTTATCTTTTTAGTTAGGTTTATTTTTTAGTTGAGTTTTATTTTTATTTTATTTTTTAGGTTTAGGTTTTATTTTTTTACTTTTAGCTTAAATTTTAGGTTTATTTTTAGGTTTTATTTTTTAGTTTAGGTTTAGGTTTAATTTTTAGTTGAGTTTTATCTTTATTTTATTATATAGGTTTTGGTTTAACTTTTATTTTTAGGTTTTTATTTTATTTTTTTAGGTTTAATTTATAGGTTTTTATTTTACATTTATTTTAGGTTTCTATTTTTTTATTTTAGGTTTGTTTATTTTAGTTTATTTTATTTTATTTTTATTTTAGGTTTAGGTTTAGGTTTATTTATTTTAGTTTAGTTTATTTTAGATTAGGTTTAGGTTTATTTTATTTTGTTTTTTTATTTATTTTTATTTTAGGTTTAGGTTTTTTTAGTTTAGGGTTTACATTTTATTTTGATTTATTCTTGGGTTTTATTTTTAGGTTTATTTTTTAGGTTTAGGTTTTCATTTTATTGTATTTTATTTTATTTTTTTAGTTCTTATTTTATTTAGGTTTTATTTTTTTAGTTTAGTTTAGGTTTTTATTTATTTTATTTTAGTTTAGTTTAGGATTTTAGTTTATTTTATTTAAAGTTTTAGATTTTAATTTTATTTAGTTTATTTATTTTATTTTATTTTATTTAGTTTAGGGTTTTTTTTATTTATTTTATTTTTATTTATTTAGGTTTAGGGTTTAGGGTTTAGGGTTTAGGGTTTAAGGTTTAGGGTTTTAAGGTTTAGGGTTTATGATTTACAATTTTAGGTTTTAGGGTTTTGGGTTTTGGGTTTAGGGTTTAAGGCTTATGGCTTAGGGTTTTAGGGTTTAGGGTTGTTGGTTTAGGGTTTAGAGTTTTAGGATTTAGGGATTAGGGTTAGGGTTTTTTTTAAAAAAATTAACTAAATTAGTAAGTTTAGGTTTATTTAGTTTATTTTTTATATTTAGGTTTAGTTTTTTTTCTTTAGGTTTATATATATTTTATTTAGTTTAGTTTATTTATTTTAAGTTTCTTTATTTTTTAGTTTAGGTTTTATTTTAGTTTATTTTAGGTTTAATTTATTTTGTAGTTTAGTTTATTTTATTTTATTTTTTTATGGTTTAGTTTTTTATTTTTATTTTTAGGTTTAGATTTATATTTATTTATTTTTTTTAGTATTTTTTAATTTTTTATTTTAGGTTTATTTTTAAGTTTTATTTTTAGTTTAGGTTTGGTTTATTTTTTTTTTTAGGTTAACATTTTGGTTTTATTTATTTAATTATCATTTTATTTTATTTTATTCTTATGTTTATTTTATTTTTATTTTAGTTTAAGTTTTTATTTATTTTATTTTAGGTTTAGGTTTAGGTTTAGGTTTTAGTTTAGGTTTTTAATATTTTTTATTTTTTTATTTTATTTAGGTTTAGGTTTTTTTATTTTCATTATTTTTATTTTTTTATTTAGTTTAGGTTTAGGTTTTTAGGTTATTAGGGTTTAGGGTATAAGGTTTAGGGATTGGGTTTTTTTTAGGGTTTTAGGGTTTAGGTTTATTTAGGCTTTAGGTTTAGGTTTAGGTTGTTTTAGGGTTTAGTATTTAATGTTGAGTTTAGGGTTTAGGGTTAGCTAAAGGTTTAGGGTTTAATATTAGGGTTTAAGTTTAGGGTTAGGGTTTAGGTTTGATTTAGATTTAGCTTTAAAATTTAAGTTTTAAGGTTTAAGTTAGGTTTAGTTTAAGTTTAGGTTTAGGTGTAAGGTATAGGGTTTAAGGTTTATTTAGTATAGGGTTTAGGTTTAAGGTTAACAGGTTTAGGTTAATTAGGTTTAGATTTAAGGTTTAGGGTTTAAACTTTAAGGTTTAAGGTTTTAAGGTTTAAGTTTAGGGTTTAGGGTTTAGGGTTAGTTTAGGTTTAGAGTTAGGAGTTAGTTTAGGTTTAAGGTTAGGTTTAAGGTTTTAGTTTTAGGTTTAGGATTTAGGGTTTAGGTTTTAGGGTTTTAGGTTTTAAGGATTATGGTTTAAGGTTAGGTTTAGGTTTTAGGGTTTAGGGTTTAGGTTTAAGGTTTTAGGTTTAGGGTAGTAGGTTTAGGGTTTAGGGTTATTTTTAGGGGATAAGATTAGTGTTTTTTTGTTTGATTTATTTATTTTGTTTAAATTAAGTAAACTCATAGGTTTAGATTTATTTAGATTATTTTATTTTTATATTATGATTTAGGTATATTTTTATTTTTATTTAGTTTATTTATTTTCAATTTATTTATTTTAGTTTAGGTTTTTTTTTATTTTAGTTTATTTTTTAGGTTTAGGTTTGGGTTTATTTTTTAGTTTTGTTTTATTTTTATTTTATTTTCTAGGTTTAGGTTTTATTTTTTATTTTTAGGTTTAAGTTTTGATTTTATTTAATTTTTTTAGGTTTAGGTTTTAGGTTTTTTTTAGATTTATTTTTAGGTTTTATTTTTTAGTTTAGGTTTAGGTTTATTTTTAGTTTAGTTTATTTTATTTAGATTAGGTTTATATTTAGGTTTAGTTTATTTTAGGTTTAGGTTTTATTTATTTTAGTTTAGTTTATTTTAGTTTAGGTTTAGGTTTATTTTATTTTGTTTATTTTATTTTTATTTTAGGTTTAGTTTTTTTTTAGTTTAGTTTAGGTTTATTTTATTTTTTAAGCTTTATTTTTTAGGTTTAGCTTTTTTTTATTTTTTTATTTTATTTTATTTTAGGTTTATTTTATTTTTTATTTTATGTTTAGTTTTTATTTTATTTAGGTTTTTCATTGTTAGGTTTATTTTACTTTTTAGTTTAATCTAGGTTTTTATTTATTTTATTTCTATTTTATTTTTATTAGTTTATTTTATTTTATTTTTAGGTTTAGGTTTAGGTTTTAGCTTAAGTTATTTTATTATTTTATTTTATTTTTATTTTATTTAACTTTAGGTTTTTTATTTATTTTATTTTTAGTTTTTATTTAGGTTAAGCTTAGGTTTTTAGTTTTTTAGGGTTTAGGGTTTAGGGTTTAGGGTTTTAGGTTTTAAGAATTTAGGGTTTAGGGTTTATGGTATAGTGTTTAGGGTTTAGGGTTTGGGGTTAGGGTTAAGGTTTTGGGTTTAGGGTTTAGGGATTAAGGTTTAAGGTTTAGGGTTGGTTTATGATTTAGGGTTAGTTTAAGGTTTAGGGTTTAAGGTTTTTAGAGTATAGGGTTTTAGGTTTAGGGTTAGTTTAGGGTTTAAGTTTTATAGTTTAAGTTTAGGTTTAGGTTTAGGGTTTATTAAGGTTTAGGTTTAGGAGTTTTTAGGGTTTAAGGTTTAGGTTAAGGTTTAGGTTTAGGAGTTTTAAGTTTAAGTTTTACGGTTTAGGGTTTAGGGTTTAGGGTTTAGAGTTTAGGGTAGTAGGTTTTGGATTTAGAGTATAGGGTTTAGGGTTTAGGGTTTAGGGTATGGGTTTAGTGTTTAGGGTTAGTTTAAGGTATAGTGTTTAGGGTTTAGGTTTTAAAGTTTAGGGTTTTAGGGTTTTTAGAGTTTTGGGTTTTGGGTTTTAAGCATTAAGGTTTAGGGTTTACGGTAGTAGGTTTAGGATTTAGAGTTGAGGGTTTAAAGGTTTAGGGGTTTAGGGTAGTGTTTTTTTATTATTATTTTTATTTTTAATATTTTTATTTTTTTAATTTTTTTAATTAAGTAAACTAGTTGGTTTAAGTATATTTAGTTTATTTTTATTATTTTAATTTATTTTATTTTCTATTTTGATTTAGGTTTATTTTGATTTTTATTTAGTTTACTTTATTTATTTTAGGTTTATTTATTTTAGTTTAGTTATTTATTTTAGTTTATTTTTTTATGTTTAGTTAGGTTTAGGTTATTTTTAGTTATTTTTTTATTTTTTATTTTATTTTTAGGTTTAGGTTTTACTTTTATCTTTAGGTTTATGTTTGGGTTTAGATTTTTATTTTAGGTTATTTCTAAGTTTATTTTTTATTTAGGTTTAGTTTATGTTTAGTTTATTTTATTTTATTTAGTTTTGGTTTAGGTTTAGGTTTATTTATTTTAGTTTAGTTTATTTTAAATGTTTTTTTTATTTTATCTTTATTTGTTTTATTTTATTTTAGTTTAGGTTCAGGTTTTGTTTTTTATTTATTTTTTTAGGTTTATTATTTATGTTTAGGTTTTTATTTAGATTTTATTTTATTTTATTTTAGGTTTATTTTATTTTTATTTTAGTTTAGTTTTACTTGATTTATGTTTTTTTTAGTTTTATTTTATTTATTTTACTTTAGTTGACTTTTTTTATTTAATTTATTTTCTTTGAGGATCAGTTTAGGTTTTGTTTTTAGTTTATGTTTTATTCTTTTTTATTTTTATTAAATTTTGGTTTAGGTTTTATTTTATTTCATTTGTAGGTTTTATTTAGTTTAGGTTTAGGTTTTTAACTTTTTAGGGTTTGGGTTAGTTTAGGATTTAGGGTTTAGGGTTTGGGGTTTAGGGTTTAGGGTTTAAAGATTTTTGTTTTTTTTTTGGTTTAGAGTTTAGGGTTTAGGTTTTAGGGTTTTAGGGTTTTAGGGTTTAGGATTTAGGGTTTTGGGTTTAGGGTTTTGTGGGTTTAGGGTTTAGGGTTAAGGTTTTAGGTTTAAGGTTCAAGTTGTAGTTTAGGTTTAGGGTTTTTTTTTTGGTTTTGTTTAGGTTTAGGTTTTATTTTGTTTATTTTTTTTAGGTTTAGGTTTAGGTTTATGATTATTTTTTTAGTTTAGTTTTATTTTTTTATTATTTAGGTTTAGGTTTTTTATTTTTTAGGTTTAGGTTTAGTTTTATTTATTTAGGTTTATTTTTTTTTAATTTAGGTTTAGGTTTAGGTTTTATTTTTTTTAGTTTAGGTTTAGGTTAATTTTAGTTTATTTATTTAATTTAGTTTAGGTTTAGGTTAGGTTTAGTTTATTTTAGGTTTAGGTTTATTTTAATTTTGGTTTAGGTTTTGTTTATTTTATATTTAATATTTTATTTTTTTTATGTTTAGGCTTTTTCTTTATTTAGGGTTTAGGTTTTTTTTTTTTTTTAGGATTATTTTTTAGCTTTAGGTTTTTATTTAATTTTTATTTTAGGTTTATTTTAAGTTTATTTTAAGTTTTGTTTTTATTTTATTTATGTTTTCTATTCTTAGGTTTATTTTATTTTTTAGTTTAGTTTAGGTTTTTATTTATTTTATTTTAGTTTAGTTTTATTAGTTTATTTTATTTTATTTTTAGGTTTAGGTTCATGTTTTAGTGTAGGTTTTTTTAATTTATAATATTAGCTTAAATTTTTTATTTATGTCATTTTAGGTTTAGTTTAGAATTTAGCTTTTAGGTTATTAGGGTTTAGTGTTTAGGGTTTAGGGTTTAAGGTTTAGGTTTAGGCTTTAGTGTTTAGGCTTTAGGGTTTAGGGTCTTTAGGGTTAGTGTTTAGGGTTAAGGGTTAGCTTAGGGTTTAGGATTAGTTTAGGGTTTAGGTTTAGGCTTTACTTTAGGATTTAGGGTTTTAAGTTTAAGTTTAGTTTTAGTTTAGGTTTAAGTTTAGGGTTTAAAACTTTGGTTTAGGGTTTAGTTAAGGTTAGGAGTTTAGAGTTTAGGTTTAGTATTTTAGGTTTGGTTTAGGAGTTTAGATTTTTGATTTTAGTTTAGGGTTTAGGGGTTTAGGGTTTAGTTTAGGTTTAGGTTTAGGGTTTAGGTTTAGTAGGTTAGTTTTAGGGTTTTGGTTTTTTTGGGTTAGGGATTTTTTATTATTTATTTATTTTTTTAAGTTTAGGGTTTAGGTTTATGTTTTTTGGTTTATTTCCTTTTTTATTTTGATTTAGTTTTTAGTTTGTTTATGTTTTTATTTATTTTATTTTAGTTTATTTTTTTATTTTATTTTATTTTAGGTTTAGGTTTAGGTTTAGATTTTTATTTTATTTTATTTTTATTTTATTTAGATTTAGGTTTATTTTTTTTTTTAGGTTTTATTTAGTATAGGTTTAGGTTTTTAGGGTTTACGGTTTAGGTTTTAGGGTTTAAGGTTTTAGGGATTAAGGTTTAGGGTTAGGGTTTAGGGTTTAGGGTTTAGTGTTTAGGGTTTAGAGTTTTGGGTTTAAGGTTGTTGGCTTTAAGGTTTATGATTTAGGGTTTAGGGTTTAGTTTATTTATTTTAGGTTTAGGGTTTGGATTTAGGGTTTATTTTAGGTTTAGGGTTAGTTTAGTTTAGGGTTTTATTTTTGATTGACCTTTCTAATTTCGATTTCATCAACCAAGTAACAAACTAGAAGTGAGGTAATCAAATGACCTCCTTGGGCTATGACCTCATGTTAGATGTCCGGTATATATACCATGCAATCTTATATAATTCAACACATGAATAGAGGAAAGTGAACTCAACATTTATACACTTAAGCTATAAGCACATGCATTTCTTATGTATTTATAACCGACATCATAACACATTATTATTCACTTATAATCTTTTGAAAATACATTTGGATTTAATACTAATATTAGTCGCATATATTAAATTAAATTGCAAGCTTACATGAAATCCCTTTTATTTTACTTGATTTTGAAAAGATGGATGCATGAATTCAAATTACATACCAAATTTAAATTGATTGGAATGAGGACAACTAAATATAAGCATGTGATTCATTCAACCAAAGTAGTTCTTAAGGACAATCAAATCAAATAAGATTATTTAAAGCAAACCAAAGCATTTTATTAATTAAGTTTTGGATTTTATTTGATTTAAAGAGGAGAAGAGAAATCATCACTTGTTGTTTTAAACCCATTCCCACATTAGTGATTTGATTTTACTTTAGGGAATGTAATTAAGTTGATTTTATGGGATAATTAAGTTGAACCCTTAATTTAGATGAATTAATTACCCTTACTAATGTCACCTTAAAGTAATTAACTTTTTACATGGAATCCATAATTTCATCAAACTCTTTAAGATTAAATAACTAAAGATTTGCCCCATGATTTAATTAATTAATTATTTAATTTTTGATTTGATTTAATTAATTAGTTAAATCTTAATTAATTTAAGAAAAGGTGAAATGAACATAGGAAAGGGTCCCAATTCCTTAGTTCATTTACTATTGAACAATGATTAATAAAATTAATTAACCAATTTGTTATTGTTCATGGGATTAGTTAATCATTAATTAACTTAAAAGAGTAGTTGAGGTTTAATTTAGTCAATTTTTTTAATTAAGTGAGCAATAAATCCCAAGAAAATCATAGGAGGAGGTCATCCCATTAAATTATCCCACAAAAGGGATTAATTGCTCAATTAAAAAGTAGTAATTAAGCTAATTAAATTTGTAATTAAACTTTAATTATTATTCAAAATTAGTTAAGATCATTTTTAATTAATTCTCCTCTGAAATACCTTTTAAATGAGTATTTATTTGTATTTTTTTTCTCTATGATTTTTTATAATTTTAGAAGTTTTCATTAAGAATGATTAATTAAGCCTAATTAAAGCCTAATCGTGTTGGCACCACGTGGCACACTTAAGCGATGTGCTTTCCACATGGAGCCGCGAGATTGGCTACTTAAAACTTAGCCGACTCAGTGCCTACGTGGCGGTGGTGGATAGGCTTTCTCATCGTCATCGATCTGATGATCGGGCTATAATTAATCCCAAATAGAGTTAAATCAAATGATCTAGCATATCAATCATTACCATCCATTTAATCATGCGAATGGGCGTGATCGACGTCACTGGCGAGGAGAATGGAGTCTATCACCATTGCTCACTTGATCGAGCTTACGATAGATCAACTTTAAAAGAATCCCACACCTTCAACATTGATGAGGGATCAATGGTCAAGATCACATATGCAAGCTTTCTTCAAAAAGCTCCAACCTATTTTTTTGCCTAATGGTTATGGAAGCATACCCGAGCTTAAGGAGCGGAGATTGAAGCTTCATCTAGTGGAGGAAGCCATGTCGAGTAAATTGGATCAATTCCTTGATGTTCACTAAGGCCATGATGATTTGGAGCTCGCTTTGATCAAGTTCCACCTTCGAAGCTTGGGAGATGATTCGTTCTTGCTTGATGAGGCCTAGGGAAGGTGTGTGCAAAGTTAATTTGAGTTTGATGGAGAAATGGGGAAGTTTGGTCAAAAATGGGAGTGTCCTATTTTGGGACAGATGGGAGTGGCATTTTTGATCGAGGAATGAGCTTGAGAGCTTAGGGAATAGCTCTAATAGCTCGTATTGGGTAGCTAGGGCTCTGAGGAATGATTTTTGTGTGTTTGAGTGGAAACAAGGGGGTGTATACCCCCTTCATCTTGATCGGATGGTGGGATTAGGTTTGACTTCCGGTGGTTGTCCAACCATCTCAAGGAGTCGTGGGTGGAGGGGGGAGGTGAGTTAGCTGATCTTGGTTAGTTGAAAGTGTGGAAGTGGCTGCCAAGGAGGAATCATGGGTGTCTTATGGGTGCTCCAATGGGGAGGGTGAGGTGATTTCACCACCCATGGGTCATGGCCAACCACTTTGAGGTTGGGAAATGTCCTAGGTGCCTAGGTGGACCATTGGAAGAGTACCAAGTGGCCAAGGAATGGTATGACCACTTACATGGGTGATTTGTCTCATGTGATGTCCTTGACCTAAGGGTAGAATGATCATTTGGCATTGGATTTGATTTTGGGAAGATTTGAAATGAGCCAAAAGTGGGTTAGGTTTCAAGTCAATTGGAGTTGATTTGGTTAGGTTTGGCTCAATTTGACTCATTTAGGTCAAATTAGGTTAGTTGGGTCAGGTTGACCAATTGGTCAAGTTGGGTCAAGTTGACCAATTGGTCAAATTGGGTCAAACCAAGGGTTGGGTCAAGTTCATATGATCATTTGGGTTGTTTTGGTTCAATTATTTTTGTTTTGGCTTAGATTTGATTTTGGCTCATTTGAATTCATTTGGGTCAAATGGGTTGACCAATTTGACCAAATTGGCCAAATTGGCAGGTTGGGTGTTGGTTTGGGTTTAGTTGACCAATTGAAGATAATTGTTGCTTTGGTTACAATTAATTTGGATTTCATTTTGATTTAGGTCCAACTTGAACCTTTAGGTCAATTTAGACTAAGTAGGTCAATTGGGACCATTCATAGCTTTGGTCAAGTTCAACAATCAATTTGGAATGAACTTGAGCCATTTGGTTGTAATCAATTTGGTTTATATTTTAATTTGACCCAATTTGGTCTTTTAGGTCAATTTGGGTCAACTTGGGTCAAGAGGGCAATTGGGTTTGGTTTGACTCAATTGAAGGTCAAGTCATATTCAAATATTTATTTTGATTTGTTATGAATCATTGGTTTCAAGGGATTTGGCATAGGTTTTTTGGCTAGTTTGGATTCATATGGCTTAAGGGTTGACTTGGTCAAATGACCAAGTTGACTTGACAATTTATGATAATTGATCAACTTAGGGTGATCAATAATTATGATGGGAGGTTTAGATGGGCTTGGTTCACTCCAATTTGGGTAGGATTAGAACTTGGTTCAAATAGGTTAAGTTGGCCACATTGGATCAAGTGGACCAATTGAGTTTAGTTGGCTTGATTTTGGGTTGAGTTTGACTTTGTTAAGTTTTATATGGATTTGGGATTGATATATAATTTCAATTACAATTGGTTTGGTTTCAAATGGGTTTTGGTTCATTTGAACATTTCAAGTCAAAAGGTTAAGTTGGGTTTGAGTTGGGTTGATTTTGTTTTGGCTTGATGATTGTAGATTTCATTTATATTTGTGAATATGATTGAAAGTATGATTGATTCATGAGAAAATCAATTGAATTTGTTTTGGAATGAAGGAATTTGGCTAGTCCATGGAGTTGGGTCATGTAACTTAGGTTTGGATTTTGATTTGGTTTGATTTAGTTTTGATGATTTAAATGTATATTTCATTTAAATTTGTGAAGAAAAAATGATTAATTGTAAGAAAATCAATTGAGTTTGACTTGATTTGGATTAAGATTTGGCTAAGTCCGGATAGGTCATATATGGCTTAGGAAGGGTTTTGATTTAATTTGATTTAGTTTGATTTAGTTTTGATCATTTGAATTTAATTTATATTTAGGAAGATGATTGAAGATATAAATTGATTATGAGAAAATAAATTTATTTTGGATTGATTTGGATTACAATTTGGCTAAGTCCAAGGGATAGGTCATATATCTTTGGAAGGGTTTGAAGTTTGGATTTGATCATGGGCTTCAATCACTTGGTTTTGGAATTTGGGTTTGGATTTGGATTGGAATTTGATGTTTGAATTGAACTTGAGGTTTGGTTTGAGAAGGTGAACATGGATTGGGTTTGGATTGTAGAGTAGGTGGATTATCCTAATCCCTAAAGAAAAATGTAATCCTATGGTTAACCCTTCTAAGTCTTTAGGCTTAGGTTAAGTGTTTACCTAATTGTTAGAAGTGTCTTATGACTAGGGATGAATTAGTGTCTAAAAGACTCATAAGTCTAAGATGGGAAGATTGAATTCGCACTCTAGAAGTAAGGCCAACAAGCTTTAGGCTCCATAGTGTTTCCCTTAGAGATAAATGATTGGAAGACTGAAGCCAAGTTTCACATTATAGACTATGATACATCTTTCAACGCTTTGCTTGAGAGACCATGGATACATGAGAACAACATAGTTTCATCCTCTCTACATCATTTTATGAAGTTTGTGAAAGGTGGGATCGTCTATGTCAAAGGAGATCTCAAGCCATTTACAGTTCATGAGGTTGACATATATGAGGATGCCTTACTACCCTCAAAATCAACAAGTCTATTCTCGTGAACTTGGCCAAAGTTTAAAATAAATGAAAAAAGAAAGAAAAAGAAAAGAAAGAGGAAAAAAAGAAAGAAAACAAAAAGAAAATATAAGGGAGCGAAATATACTTGGAAGAGGAAATGGAACGACTTAGATTCCACCCATAGTTCATTATTCCATTCAAACATAATGATTGATCTGGAAAATTCAAATATATTTTTGCTATCCATATATACTTAGAATCTAGTTCATAGGATGAGTCTTATATGGTTAGCACACCAAACTCTTCTCGGTAGATTCCTTGGAGGTGACACTTGAACAAGATAGCGATGAAGACTGGTCTCCAAGGCAAAGCATTAATGTATCCAAGTCTATATGTAAACAGTTAGGCATCAGTTGGGAACCTTAGCTCTAACCCTACTTTCCTCTCAAAATTTGAGGGTTTGGTAGTTAAGGAATCCCATAAGTCATTCATAAGTGTGAAGACTTCAGGTTCTGGGAGTATCATCCTCAAGTCGTTGATGTAAAACTTGAGGATGATTCATATAAAAATTCAATAGAATTACCTTTTGATTGGTACTTCCTTGTGCATAATTTAGCAAGAAAGGGTTAATCCCACATGGTCAAAGCATAGGTGAGACTACTTTGAAAGAATATGGAAGAACCAATCTATCAATCAAGGCGGGACTAGGATTTGGTACGTTGGTCGATGATGACTATTACTACTTAGTCATCACCATTCATTTGGAATCGATAGGTTATTTTCAAATCACATTAAATCATATGAGGGCTGTGCTTAGAAACTTGGATGATCTAGATGATTTTGAAGTCAAAATGCACCGAGTTCAGAAGAGATCAAGTCAACCATCGATGAGCTCAAGGAAATTAACTTAAGAATTGATGGAGATCTACGCCCAACATACATCAGTTCTTTGTTGAATGAAATTAGAACTAATGACTTAGTTAAGCTATTAACTAAGTTTAAAGACTACTTTGCATGGAGTTATGAAGAGATGCCTAGATTGGCTTTTGATGTAGTGGTACATAAACTAAAAATAGAGCTTACTGCCAACCCTATCAAACAAGCTCCTAGATTCATGCAATTAGACATAGAACAATAGGTCATTTTGAAGTCAAACTAATCGATCTTTGGCTTCATTTGAGAAAAAATACCCTACAGTTAGCATCATCCCAATTAAGAAAAAGAATGGCCAAATTCACATATACGTCAATTTTATAGGGATTTAAATAATGCATGTCCAAAGATGAATTTCCACTACCAATTCAGGCGATGGTGGACATTACCTCATCTCATACGGTCTTCTCTTTCATGGATGGCTCTTTTGGATATTACCAAATAAAGATGGCCCTGTAGATGAAAGAAACATTACTTTTTTAGAATCTATTGCTATAAGGTCATGCCTTTACCTTAAAAATGCCAATGGTACATACCATGGATGACTTGAATCTTCGACAAACTCATTCATCATCAAGTTGAGTGCTATGTCGATGAACTTGTGGTCAAAAGTAGAGAAAAGGAGGACCATCACTTTGGTTTGAGAGTAGCTTTTGAATAGTTAAGATAATTTAACCTCAAAATGAACCCGTTGAAGTGTGCATTGAGTAGCTTTGGAAATTCCTTTGTCAAACACTGGAATCAAAATTGATGAGAAGATTAAGAAGATATTAGAAATTCCACCCCTAAAAGTTTAACTCAACTCAGATCATTCCAAGGGTGGTGTATCTAAGATGCTTTATATCCAACTATCAAGAAGGGTCATTCTCGCACTTGTCAAAAGGATGCCAAGTTCAAGTGCTTGACAAGTGTGAGCATGCCTTGAAGACATCAAGCATTTCGATGGCATCACCATTCTAAGCCCTATCGGGCAAGCTCATACTTTATCTTGTTAGATGACTCCTTTGGTGCTTTGTTGGCCCATGCAATGACAAAGGGAAGGAAAATGCACTCTACTACCTTGTTATTGTTAATCCCTACTAATTATCCACCCATTGAGATGCATTGCTTATTCTTAATCTTTGTATCCCAAAAGCTACAACACTACATGCTTTCTCATAAGGTGAAATTAATCTTTAGGATCAATTCACTATAGTATCTCATGACATGGATGATGCTATCTGGATGGTAGGCATGATGGTCTCATGATCCTCTCAGTTTCACATTACATTTCCCCCACCATGCGGTGAAAGGACAAGTGCTAGTGGATTTCTTAGCAGCACACCCACTTCCTCTTGACTCTGCTTGGTGATGATCTCCCGATGAACAAATCATGAACTTAGGGATACTAGCATTCACGGTGGGAGATGTATACTTTGATGGTGCGCTTCCTCTCAAAAAGGGAGAAAACCATAATCTACTATTCAAGAAAAGGTAGGTAGTTCTCTTAGCTTGGACTATGATATGATGAGATTCTCATATCATCTATCCAATCCTTGCACAACAACAAAAGCAAAATATGAGCCTCGATTGCGTCTAGAGTTAGTCGTTACTCTAAGCATCTAGAACATCAATATCTTGATTCTCAAGTTATCAACCAAATCGTTGGGTCTTATGATTATAAAGCAAGCTCCATCACTACCATATGTACACCATGGAGTTGTTGGCCCAAATCCCTTTACCATTTATAAGATTCCTCGAGGTGACAATGCCATAGCGTATGCATTAACCAAGCTTGCCAAGGAGTTGGCATGTTTGGAGGATGAGTTCATATCAATAAAGGTCCAAAATAGATAAGTCTTATCCCTTATTGATATTGAACTCATCAAAAAGTACTCTCTTGAAGGGGAGGTTTCCATTACCAAGAAGGGTGACGAGTTACATTGGAGGCAACCATTCATGGATTACCTAAATAAAGGAAAACTATCTCAAGAGAAGTCTTAAGCCCATCAAATGAAACAGAGAGCACTTTTCTATGCTCTTGTGGATGGTGTCTTGTGACGACGATCTTTCGATCATATCTGGTTATATTATTTAGACAAGCACAAAGCCCATAAGATCATGATTGAGATACACTCAGGATTATGTGGAGCCAACCATTCTGGTCTAAAGGTGAAAGCCAAAATCAAGAGACTAGGATACTACTAGCCATCAATGATCAAAGATTGCATGGATACGGTTGGCGATGCCACCAATGTCAAATACATGGTGTGGTCCTTCACCAACCACCCAACATTCTACATCCTACATTGGCCTCATGGCCATTCTAGTGTTGGGGAATGGCATCATTGATCCTCTTTCTTCCAAGGCTCATCGGTTCATCTTAACTACTACTAACTACTTTTCCAAATGGGAAGTTGATTCGCTCCAAAGAGGTCCCATGCTGTATCTAGTTTTTAGGAACCATATATATAGGTTAGTGTCTCGATGAATTATATCTGATAATTGTACTACATTCAGGAGCACTAAGTTCAACAACATTACCAGACATAGACAGTTGGAGATACTCTACCATCAACTAATGAGGGCAAACTTGACTTATGAAGCCTTCAACAAAACTCTCATCAAATACTAAAGAGACACTGACAATAAGCAATAATGGCATGAGCATTTGGTTGAAGCCTTTTGGGCTTACCACACACATATAGAGCTCCAACTCGGTCTACTCCTTTATTCATTAGTGTATGAAGCTATTCTACTATCAGAAGTTGAACTCCCATCACTAAGGATAGGTGTGGGTAGAAAGATCACAATAGAGTAGAATGCCAAGTATAAAGATAAAATGATTCAAGCGCACAATAAGTTAGAAGAGCTTGAAGGTTTGGAGAAAAGAAACTTATGGGCATGACAAAACCTCTTGATGTATAAAGCTAAAATGATTCAAGCGCACAATAAGTTGGTCTGTCCTAGAACTTTTCAAGTAGGAGAGCTTATTTTAGTTCCAAGGAGATTGATTGTTTCCCATCATAAGATGGGAGGCATGTTTGAACCCACTTGGGAAGGCCCTTTTGCCATAGAAGGCCTACCAAGAAGGATCTTATCGACTTATTAATCATAATGGATGGCATCCAATGCTTCCAATCAATAGGCTCTACTTAAAATAATA
>CM038214.1:356537721-356589030 GCA_021442155.1 Cymbidium sinense | reverse complement strand
AAATGAAGCTAAACCTAGGTATCTTAAACTAAGCCTAAAATAAATAAAACCTAAACTAAATAAAAGATATAATAAACTAAAGAAATAAAAACTGAAACTAAAAATAAAACTTAAATAAACTTAAATAAAACCCTAAAATAAAAAAACCTAAAATAAAAATAAAAAACTAAAACTAAACCCCAAACTAAAATAGAAAATAAAACATAAACTTAAACCTAAAAAATAAACTAAAATAAAAGACCTAAAATAAAATAAATAAACCTAAAATAAATAAACTAAACTAAATAAAAATAAAAAGTAAACATAAATAAAAATTAAAAATAAACTAAACTAAAAAAAATAAAAATAAACTAAATAAACCTAAACCTACTAGTATACTTAATTAAAAAAAGCCCTAAATCCTAAACCCTAAACCCTAAACCCTAAAACTAACCCTGAACCCTAAAGCTTAAACTAAAGAAAAAACCTAAACCTAAAATAAAAAAATAAAATAAATCTAAACCAAAACTAAAATAAACTAAACTAAAATAAATAAAACCTTAACCTAAACCTAAACATAAAATAAACTAAAACCCTAAACTAAATAGAATAAAATAAACTAAAATTAACCTAAATTTAAACTAAAAATAAAACCCAAAAATAAACCTCAAATAAAAACCTAAAACCTAAACCTAAGAAATTAAAATAAAAAACTTAACCTAAAAGAAATAAAAAATAAAGCCTGAACTTAAAAAATAAAATAATAATAAAACTAAACTAAAAAATAAACATAAACTAAACCTAAACCAAAAAAAATAAACTAAAATAAAATCCTAAACAAAATTAAATAAAACTAAACTAAATAAGATAAAATAAACCAAAATAAAATAAAATAAACTAAAATAAATAAAAAAAATACTAAATAAACCTAAACCTAGTTTTACTTAAAAAAAACCCTAAACCTAAACCCTAAATCCTAAACTCTAAACCCTAAACCCTAAATAAAACCATAAACCCTACCCTAAACTTAAAACCCAAACCATAAACCCTAAAACCACCAAAATGACCCTAAACCTACCTGACCCTAAAACCTAAACTAAAACCCTAAACCCAACCCCTACATTAAACCCCAAAACCTACCAAACCCTAAACCCCAAAACCTAAACCCTAAACCCTAAAAGACTAAAAACCTAAACTTAAACTAAATAAAACCTAAAAAATAAATTAAATGAAAAACCTAAGATAAAATATATTAGAAAAATAAAATAAAATAAAGACATAAACTAAAACCTAAACCTAAACCTGAAAAGAAAATAAAATAAATAATAAAAACTATACTAAAATAAAATAAATAAAAACCTAAATTAAACTAAAAAAAACCTAATAAAATAAAAAAAACCTAAAATAAAAAATATAATAAAACTAAATAAAAACCTAACTAAAAATAAACCAAAATTAACACCTAAAAAATAAATAAAAATAAAACCTAAATCTAAACTAAAAAAATCTAAACCTAAAATAAAAATAAAATAAACTTAGACCTAAACTAAAATAAAATAAAATAACTAAACCTAAACCTAAAGTAAACTAAACCTAACCCTAAACCTAAACTAAATAAAATAAAAATAAACTAAAAGTAAACCTAAAAATAGACCTAAAATAAAAACCTAATACCTAAACCTAAAATAATAAAATAAAAATCCAAACCTAAACCTAAACCTAAAAATTAAACTAAAATAAATAAACATAAAGTAAATAAACAAAACTAAATAAAAATAAAAAGTAAACATAAATAAAATTAAAAAACAAATAAATTATAATAAATAAAAAATAAGCAAAATAAACTAAATAAACCTAAACCTACTGGTTTACTTATTTTTTTTAAACAAACCCTAAACCCTAAGCTAAACCTAAATAGTAAACCCTAAACCCTAAACCCTAAAAACCTTAAACCCTAAAAGCTAAACACTAAACCTTAAACCCTAAACCCTGAACTTTAACCCTAAACCCTAAATCCTAAAACCTAAAAACCTAAAAACCTAAACCTAAACTAAACAAAACTTAAAAGTAAAATATGTAAAAAAACATAAACCTAAATAAATTAAGAAAAAATAGAATAATATAAAAACCTAAACTACAACCTAAAAATAAAATAAAATAAACAAATAAAAATAAACTAAAATAAAATAAATAAAAAGCTAAACTAAAATAAAAAATAAAAATATCCTAAGAATAAAAAAACTAAATAAATAAAATTGAAGAACAGCTGACCTGATCAACTGCTTATGGAATTGTGTTTTTACAGTAGAGATGGTTCTAGTTATCTAGGATTTTTGATGTGCTCTATGCATGCTCATTTTTTATCAATGTCGTCGCTTGTGTCTTACAAAACATGGTGTGTTACTTGGTTGAAGAAATCGAAAAGAAGAAATGTTGAATCTAAATTTGTTCTCTATTTAAAAAAAAAAATAAAACCACAAATGCTAAAAAAACTAAATCAAACCTAAACCCTCAAACCCTAAACACTAAACTTACTAAACCTAAAGCCCTAAAAAAAAAAACCTAAACCTAAACTAAATAAAACCAAAAAAAAAAAAATAAATGTAAAAACTTAAACCAAAATAAAATAAAATAAAAAAATAAAATAAGAACATAAACTAAAACCTAAACCTAAACCTAAACTTAAAAAATTAAAAAATTAAAAAATTAACTAAAATAAAATTAATAAAAACCTAAACTATACTAAAAGAAAAACTTAAATATAATAAAAAGTAAACCTAAAATAAAAATAAAATAAACCAAAAATAAAATAAAATAAAAACTAAATAAAAACCTAAACCTAAAAATAAATAAAAAAAACCAAAACCCTAAACTAAAAAATATATATATAATCCTAAAATAAAAATAAAATAAACCTTAACCTAAACCTAAACTAAAAAAAACCTAAACCTAAGCCTAAAATAAACTAAACCTAAACCCTAAACTAAATAAAATAAAATAAACTAAAAATAAAACCTAAACTAAAAATAAACTTAAAATAAAAAAAGCTAAAACTTAAACCTAAAAATAAAATAAAACATAAATTTAAACCAAAAGTAAAAAAATAAAACCTTAAATAAAAATAAAGCTAAACTAAAATAATAAATAAAACCTAAACTAAAAAATAAACTAAAATAAAACTAAAATAAAATAAATAATAAAATAAATAAACTAAACTAAATAAAAAGAAAAATAAAATAAAATAAAAATAAAAAGTAAACTAAAATAAATAAAAAAATAAACTAAATAAAAATAAACCTAGCAATTTACTTCATTTTAAAAAAATTAAAATTAAAAAAATAAAAAAAAATGAACCACAAACCTTAAAACTAACCCTAAACTTTAAACTCTAAACCCTAAATCCTAAGCCCTAAACCTTAAAGCCTAAACCCTAAACCCTAAACCTTAAATCGTAAACCCTAGACCCTAAACCCTAAACTTAAACACTAAACTGAACTATAACCATAAATCCACAAACCTAAACCATAAAGCCTAAACCACTAACCCTAAACCATAAAACCTAAACTCTAATCCTAAACCTAAACCCTAAACCCTAAAGCATAAAAAACCCTAAACTCTAAACCCAACCTAAACCCTAAACCCTAAAACCTAAACCCTAAATCCTAAACCCAAAATCATAAAACCTAAAAAATAACCTAAACTAAATAAAATTTAAAATAAAATAAATAAACAAACCTAAACCTAAGTAAAATAAAAAATAAAATAAAATGAAAACCTAAAGTAAAACCTAAACCTAAACCTAAAAAATAAATAAAATAAACTAATAAAAATAAAAAATAAAATAAATAAAATCCTAAACTAAACTAAAAAATAAAATAAACTTAAGAATAACATAAAATAAAGAAAACTAAACTTAAAATAAAAATAAAATAAACCTAAAATAAAATAAAATATGAACTAAATAAACCTAAACCTAAAACTAAATAAAATAAAACTTAAAAAAAATAAAAACAAACTAAACCCTAAATAAAAAAAAATAAAACCTAAAATAAAATAAAAAAATAAAATAAATAAAACCTAAACTACAAAATAAACTAAAAAAAAAAAAAAAAAAATAAAATAAAACCTAAACCTAAATAAACTAAAATAAAGTAAACCTGTAAATAATCCTAAACCTAAACCTACTAAAATAATAAAATATAAATAAAACCCAAAATAAATAAAATAAACTAAATAAAAATAAAATAAATAAAAAAATAAAATAAAATAAAACTATAAATATAAGAAATATTAAATTTGAATTTCTATCAAAAAAAAACCATGATCCTAAAAACTAAAACGAACCCTAAACCTAAAAACCATAAACCCAAACCAAAACCCTAAAGCCCTAACCAAAACCTGAACCCCAAACCCTAACCCAATCCTTGATCAAACCTAAAACCTAACCACACTAAACCCATAATCTAAAAAAAAAAAAAACCATAAACCCAAACAAAACCCAAACCCAAACAAACCCTATAAAAAAAAAACCTAAACTTAAACTAGATAACACCTAAAATAAAATAAAAAAAATCTAAACCAAAGAAATAAAATAAAATATAATAAAACATAAACTAAAACCTAAACCTAAACCTAAACATAAACATACATAAAAGAAAATAAAATAAAAAAATAATAAACAAAATAAAATAAATAAAACCTAAACTAAACTAAAAAAAACTTAAATAAAATAAAATAAAACCTAAAACTACAATAAAAATAAAAACTAAATAAAAAAAATAAAATGAAATAATAAACCTAATAATAAAACTAAAATAAATAAAAATAAAATATAATTCTAAATTAAAGAAAAGCATAAAACTAAAAATAAAAAAATAAACCTAAACCTAAACTAAAATAAACATTAACTAAAATAAATAAAACCTAAACATAAACTTAAACCTCAAATAAACTAAACTTAAACTAAACCTAAACTAAATAAAATAAATAAAATAAAATAAACCTAAACTAGAAAATAAAACCTAAAAATAAACTTTAAATAAAAACCTAAAACCTAAACTTTAAAAAATAAAATTAAAACCTAAACCTAAACCTAAAAAATAAAATAAAACCTAAAATAAAATAATAATAAAAACTAAAATAAAAAAAAAAAATAAACCTAAACCTAAACCTAAAATAAACTAAAATAAATAAACCTAAATAAATATAAATAAAACTAAAATAAATAAACTAAATAAAATAAAAAATGAAATGAACTAAAATAAATAAAGATATACTAAATATAAATAAACCAAACATATTGGTTTACTTAATTTTAAAAAACCACTAAATCCCACTCTAGACTACACCTCCCCACCTGACACTAAACTACTAAACCTACCAGACCAGACCTACACACTAACCTGGGCCTTAAACCAGGCCCTAAACACCTGACCTACCTGACTGTGCACCTAAACAGGCCCTGAGCTTTACTACCCAAAACCCTAATCTACCACAAACTGAGGCTGATTCTCTGATGGCTCACCCTGGGCCTGGAGTCATACCAAACCCTGAGCCACTGGGCCTTACCCAGGCCTGATACTGAGCCACTGACTTACTGACTACCTAAACCCAGGCCATGACCCTAAACTGAGGCCACAGACTGGGCCACTGATACTGACCTGAGCCTACCTGGGCTGAAGACCCTGGGCCACTAACCCCACCAGGCTGACCTACCTCTAACCTGCTGCAGGCCCTAACACTGGGCTCTAAATGGGCTCACTCCCCACAGGCCTGGGCTCACCACTGAACACCTGAATACAGGCCTGGCCAAGACCCTGGACCACAGGCCACTGAGCTCTGAATGGGCCATAGGCCTAAATCACAGGCCACAGGCCACTGGGCCCAAACCACAGGCCCTGATTCTACCTCTCCCTAATCCTGGGCCACAGGCCCTGACCTAAACCTAAACCTCACTAATCTCTAAACCCTACCTCCCTAAACCAAATGGCGTAATAAAATAATGTAAAAATAAAATAAATAAAACCTAAACCTAAATAATAATAAAATAAAATAAATAAGACCTAAAACTAAACCTAATAAAATAAAATAAAAATAAAATAAACTAAAATAAAATAAATAAGATCACTAAATGAAAAATAAAATAAAATCTAAAATAAAATTAAATAAAAAACTATATAAAACCTATAAAAAATAAACCTAAAATAAATAAATAAAACTAAAAACCCTAAACTCTAAAAAAACTTACTTAAATAAAAAAACTTAAACTAAAATAAATAAAACCTAAACCTAAACTTAAATAAATTAAACATAAACATAAACTAAACTAAATAAAATAAAAATAAAATAAAACCTAAATAAACTAAAAATAAAACCTATAATAAACCTAAAATAAAACCAAAACCAAACCCTAAAATAAAATAAACACTTAAACATAAACCTAAAGAAAAAAAACCTAAACCTAAAAATAAAATAAAAAAAACTCAACTTAAAATAAACTAAACCTAAACACCTAAAATAAACTAAAATTAAACCTAAATTAAAAGTAAATTAATAAAAATAAATAAACTAAATAAAATAAAAATAAACCTAAATAAAATAAAAAAGAAAATAAACTAAAAGAAATAAATCAATATAGTAAATAAACCTAAACTGGGTTTACTAATTTAAAAAAAACCTTAAACCCTAAATCTTAAACACTAAACCCTAAACCCTAAACCACTCCTCAACTCTAAACCCTACCACAACTAACCTCTAAACCCAAAACCCTGCCTAAACCCTAAACCCTAAAGCATAAACAAACCTTATCCTAAACCTCCCTAAACCATAAACCTAAACCATAAACCTAAACCCAACCCAAACCATAAAACCTAAACCTAAAGTACTAAATAAATTAAAAAATAAACCTAAAACCTAAACCTAATAAACTTAAACCCTTAAAATGGGCAGAACCTTGACGGCAGGAACATCACTATCAACCAGGCTTAGTCTAGATCTGGCCGTGGAGGTGAAGGTAGAGGTGTCAGTTATTACAGTGGCGGTGGGGGATCTGGAGGTGGTGGTCGGAGCTGTGGTGGTTATGGAGGTGGGAGGAGAGATGGAGGTTACAGCCATGGTGGTGGTGGAGGGAGATCGAGATATGATGGTGGATCCTACTACTGAGAGGCGGTGGTTGATGGGAACTAGAAAATGAAGAATGGAATGGATCATCTTGCATATGGAATGAGTCTTTATAGTAAAGGTTCTAGTTATCTAGGGTTTTTGATTTTCTCTATGCGTGCTCATTTTTTATCTATGTTGTCGATTGTATCTTAGAAAACTTGGTGTGTTACTTGGTTGATAAAATAAAAAAGAAGAAATATTGAATCTGTATTTGTTCTCTGTTAAAAAAAACTAAAAACTCTAAACCTTAAAGCTTATTTTATGATTTATGCTGAACTCATGGTTGTTAACAAAGCTATTGATATTTATTTAAGCAAAGGCCTATATAATATTTGGATTAAAGTTGATGCTCTTCTTTTACTTGATATGCATAATAATAATAATATGGGAAATGCTGACTTATTCTATCTTCTTAATCACACTAAAAAGCTTCTTTCTCTAGTTTGCTATAAAATTTCTCACATTCTTCGGTAAAGTAATGCTTGTGCTGATTTCCTAGCTATTTTGGGGGGGGGGGCGATTAAATGAGCTCACTTTATTTGATAAGCATAGCATACCTAAGCATCTGCGTGGTCAAGTCAATCCAGATAACACTAAACTACCTTACCTCAAATTTTAACATTTTATTCTTCTGTTAATCTTTTGCTATGGTGGTTTTATTCAATCTATTTTTTGTTGTTTTTTTTCTCCCCTCACTAAGAAGTTATTTTTGGTGAGTTTATTTCTATAATTAAGCCCCCTTCAACTTTACCCCATTCTATACTTTCCTGGCCATTTTTTGGGTCTTAATGGTGTTATTTTTAATTGGTTTTCCTATCCTCTGAGCCTGGTGGTTTTCTTTCTATGGCTCATGCTTTATGTCTCCTATTGGGTTGTGGTTATGCCAAATTTTGACCTACCCTTTTTACCAATGAATTTTGGGTTTGCCTCTAGTTTTTTAGCTATGGCCTTTTTTGAATTGGATTTCTGGATCTGGTTGGTTCTGCTGGTTCTTTTGCTATTGTTTCTTTCATTTGCCTAACTATTTTGGGTGGTTATTTTTTCATGATTACTATTGGCTTCTTCTAGCTTGGTTCTCCTTTCTTGGTTTGGCTAGGAGGTTTTTATTGGTTGGTTCTATCTGCCTTATAAATTGGAGTTAGTTATTCTATGCCTATTGTCTCCCTATTTTCTCTTTGTCGTGAATGTCTGCTCTTTAGAATTTGGATGAGGTTTTGTTTGCCTCTGGCCTTGTTCATTTCCTTATAGTTTTGCTGCTTGTGGTTGGGTGGTCCTCCTTGGCCTTTTTTTGGTTTGGTTTGGTGACTCCCATTTTTATTTCTTGGTTATTTTGGAGATCCCCATGTGGGTTGTGGCTTTGTGTGTTATTGTTCTTTGGGCTTTGTGTTAGCTATGTTTGCTGGTTGGTTTTGTTGGTGACTAATTTGGTTGGTTTTTTGGCTATCAGGTTGGTTATTTGGGTGGATGTGTTGTGCTTGATGGTTGGTTTAGGTGCTTTTAGTTGGTTTTATATACTCTGGGTTGGTTATCCTCTCTTGGTGCTCTATTTTCCTTTATTTTTGTTTCCTATTTTGGGTGTCAATTTTTCTACTGTTCATCATGTTGGCTGCTGGCCTGGGTTATTTTATTGGCTATTTTGTTGGTGGACGATATCAGCTCTAATGGTTTTTTTGCTCTTAATTTAGGACTTGTTGTTGGAGGCTACTTGAGGGGTTTTTTATGGCTGTTGTCTTACATTGGATGCTTGTGTAGTGGCATGGTGTTTTGGGCTTTATGTTGGTATTGATTGACTCCCTTTGGTTTAGTTGGCTCTCTTTGTTTCTTAATATTTTCCTCTTGGTTGGTGATGGTGGATTTGCTTTCCATTTGGCTGCCTTCGTGGTGGTTTTGATGGTAACTTCTTGATGCCCTCTTGGTCTCTCTATGTTATAGCTTTCCTCTCTCTGGTGCTACTTATCTTCTACTATTTTGTTGTTTGAGTGGAGGTTTTTCCCTTGGATTTGGATTGCTAGTACTCTGGACATAGTTGTGGGTGTTCTTAGCCACTAACCCTACTGTAACTTCTGAGATGTTGGCTTTATGTGTTTGGTATATTGTGGGTTTTGGTTGGTGGGTTGGCTGCTAGTTGGTTGCTAGCTCGCTATTTTTCTCTATTTTTTGGTGCAGGAATTAGATCACTATGGACTATTTTGCCTTGGATGGTTGCTTATATCAGGCATGCTAGCTATGATGGCCTTGATATTTCCCTATCATTGCAACCCTTCTCATGAAGATTGAATGCTTATAGGTATTGTTGCCCCTTGAGATGATCTTTACAGAGCCCGAGCCTTCTTTTTCTTAGCTCTTTCTAAATTGTTTACTTTATCATTTTTCCTTGAGTTATGGTCATTTCCTTTGTAGTGTTTTGCAGATTTCTTTTGTAGGTTGGAACTTCACAGATCAAATGATCTTTACACAGCCAACTCAAGTATTGTTGATGTGGATCTTGCTTATCTTTCCTTCTCAAAGGGATCATGAACTACTGTTAACTAGTCCTTTTACTATTTTCTTAAGTTTTATTAGTCTTTTTTGTGTACATTCTGATTTACTTTTATGCTATTTCTTTTGCTCTTTTATTTTTTTTTCCATTGTACTTAGATAGGGGTTTAGCTCTTTAGGTTTCTTGTAGCTCTCTGAGTAGTAGAAATTTGAGCTTTACCCTTTTTAAGGACATTGTATCCTTTATTTTTAAGGTAAAAAAATTTTAACTTTCCCTAAAAAAATACTTAAACCCTAAGAATGGGCAGATCCTTGACGGCAGGAACATCACCGTCAACCAGGCTCAATCTCTGGTGGTGGAGTCGAAGGTATAGGCGGCGGTTATCACAGTGGTGGTGGGAGATCTGGAGGTGCTGGTGGATATGGAGGTGATGGTCAGAGCAGTGGTGGCTATGGAGCGGGAGAGAGGAGAGGTTACACCATGGTAGTGGTGGAGGAGATCGAATTTAATGGTGGACCCCACTACTCGAGAGGAGGTTGATGGGAAATGGAGAAAGCGAAGAACATGATCAATCATATGGAACTATCTCTTTATAGTAGAGAAGGTTCTAGTTATCTAGTATTTTTGATTTGCTCTATGCATGCTCATTTTTAATCTATGTTAAACTTGTGCCTTAGAAAATTTGGTGTGTTACGGTTGATGAAATCAAAAGAAATGTTGAATCTAATTTGTTCAATTTGAAAAAAAAAAAAACCCTAAACTAAACTTGAACCTTAACCTAAAACAACTTAAATCTAAACCCTAAACCCACAAACACTAAACCCTAAACCCTAAAACCTAAACTAAACCCTAAATCCTAAAACTACACACAAACCTAAACTAAACCCTGACCCACAAACCCACAAACCCTAAACCTAATCTTACATAAAAAACCCCAAATCCTAAACCCACAAACCTAAAAAAAAACAAAACCCTAAACCTACTAAATCCTAAACCTAAACCCCAAACTCTATCCTTAATCCCAAACCTAAACCCAAACCCTAAACTAAACCAAAAGTAACTAAATAAATTAAAAATAAATAAACCCAAAACTAATAAACTAAAGCCTAAACTAAACATAAACCTAAACCTAAGAATGGGCAAAACCTTGAAGACAAGAACATCACTATCAACAAGGTTTAGTCTAGATCTGACAGTGAGGTGAAGGGGAGGTGGTAGTTATCATTAGTGGTGGTGGATATGGAGGTGGTGGTGGGAAGTGGTTAGGGAGGCGAGGGAGTAGTGGCGGAGGTTACTGACCATGGTGGTGGTGGAGAGATCGAGGATATGATGGTGGAACTACTAAAGGTGGGGTGGTTTTATTTAAGCTGAGAAATTGAAGAATGAATCCGATCTACTTATAGAAGTGTGCTCATTTTTCTATGTCATTATAACTTGTGTCTTAGAAAACATGGTGTGTTACTTGGTTGATGAAATCGAAAGAAGAAATGTTCAAAATTTGTTCTCTATTAAAAAAAAAGAAAAGAAAAACCAATAACCCTAAAACTGAACCTAAACAAACTAAACCTAAACCAAACCTAAAACTCCACAAACCCTAAACCTACAAACCTAAAACCCTAAACATTAAACCCTAAAACCCAAAAGACCCTAAACCCTAAACCCTAAACCCTACCACCAAACATAAACCACAAACCTAAACCCTAAATCAAACTAAAAGCTAAAACCTAAACTAAAATAAATAAAACCTAAAATAAAATAAATAAAACCTAAAAAATAAAATAAAAATAAAATAAAATAAAAAAAATAACTAAAACCTAAACCTAAACCTGAAAATAAAAAAAAATAAAAAACTAAAATAAAATAAAATAAATAAATATAACTAAACTAAAAAAACTAAATAAAATAAAAATGAAACCAAAAATAAAAATAAAATAAACCTAAAATAAAATAAAATAAAAACTAAATAAAAACTAAACTAAAAAAATAAACCAAAAACTAAAATCAAAAAATAAATAAAAAAAACCCTAAATAAAAAGGCTAAACCTAAAAATAAAAATAAATAAACTAAAAAACCTAAACTAAAATAAACTAAATAAATAAAACCTAAACCTAAACCTAAAATAAACATAAATCTAAACCTAAACTAAAAATAAGACTAAAAATAAACTTAAAATAAAATCTAAGACCTAACCTAAATAAATAAAAACCTAAACTAAACCTAAAAATAAAATAAAACTTCAAACCTAAAAAACATAATAAAAATAAAACTACACTAAAAAATAAACCTAAATCTAAAAATAAATTAAAATAAAACTAAACTAAAATAAATAAATCAAAATAAATAAATAAATAAAATAAAATAAAATATAAACCTAAATAAAAAAAAAAATAAAAATTAAAATAAATAAATAAATAAATAAACTAAATAAACCTCAACATAATGGTTTACTTTAAAAAAATTAAAATTTAAAAAAAACCTAAACCATAAATAGTAAACCTACTGACTCTTTTTTAACCAAACCTAAGCTAACCCTAAACTCTCAAAAAAATCCTAAATCCTAAAATAAAATAAACATAAAAAACATAAACCTAATCCTAAATCTAAAAATAAACTAAAATAAAACTTAAACTAAAATAAAATAAACTAAACTAAAATAAAAAAATAAACTTAAATAAAAATATAATAAATTAAAAAAATAATAAACTAACTAAAATAAATAAACCTAAACCATTGGTTTGCTTAATTTAAAAACTAACCCTACCACAGATCCAATCCTAAACCCTACCCTAAATCTAAATCTCCACACCCTAAATCTGACTAAACCACACCCTAATCAACCACAACTCCTAAAGCCTGAGCCACACCTGGGCCCTAAAAAACCTGACCACACCCTAAAATCCTACCCAAAACCCTAACTACCCACCATCTCCATAAACTAAACTAAACCCTCCCAAACCTAAAAAACCTAAAAAACTAAACCTAAATACTAATATATAAAATAAATAAAAACCTACTAAATTAAAATAAAATAAAATAAAACCTAAACTTAAACTAAACTTAAATAAACTAAACCATAATAAAATAAATAAAATAAACTAAAATAATAAAAAAATAAATTAAAATACAAATGTAATAAATTTAAATAAACCAATAAAGAAAATAAATAAAATAAAACTTAAAACTTAAAATAAATAAAATAAACTAAATAAACTAAAAATAAAATCTTAAAAAAAAAAATAAAATTACCTAAACCTAAACTAAAATAAACTAAAATAGATAAAAAACTAAAAAACCAAACTAAATAAAATAAAATAAACTAAAGATAAAACAAATATAAAATAAAACCCAAACTTAAAGCTAAAAATAATATAAAACCTAAACTAAACTTAAAATAAAAAATAAACCTAAACCTAAATAAAATAAAACTAAACTAAAAAAATAAACATAAACTAAACCCAAATATAAAAATAAACAAAATAAAAACCTAAACTAAATTAAATAAATTAAAATAAATAAAATAAACTAAATAAAATAAAATAAACTTAAAATGAAAATGAAAATTAACTAAAATAATAAAAATAAACAAAATAAACCTAAACTGATTTAGTTTTAAAAAAAAAACACTTATACCACAAACCCTAAATCCTAAATTTAACCAAAGAAAAAACCCTAGGCCTAAACCCTAAACCTGACCCTAAACCCAGGCCACTAACCTGATCCAAACTCTACCTAAATTTTTCCTCTAAAGATCTTCCCTAAACTCTAAATTAACCTACCCAGGCCTATCACAAGACACTCAAACTCCTCTAAATCAAAACCCTACTAACCCTGACTCCAGCTATGAGCCACACCTAAACCCTCTCCCAGGCCACACCTTAAACCCTGACCAACTTAAACCTTAAACCCAACCCAAAACTATAAAAAACCACACCTAAACCTGATCACTCCTAAACCCTGTCCTAAATCCCCTAAACCCTAAACCAAACCATAAACTTTAAACTAAACTAAACCCTAAACCCCAAACCTAAACTTAAAGTAACTAAAAAATTAAAAAATAAACCTAAACCATAAAACCTAATAAAGCTAACTTAATCCTAAACCCTGGGAAGAAGAACCTGATGACATGAACATCATCAGCTCATCTAGATCTAGTGGTGAGGGAGGTGAAGGTGAGGGTTATCACAGTAGTGGTGGGGGATCTAGAGGTGTTGGTGGATATGGAGGTGGTGATCGGAGTAGTGGTGGTTATGGAGGCGGGAGGAGCGACGGAGCTTATAGCCGTGGTGGTGGCGGAGGGAGAGATTGGGGATAGGATGGTGGACCCTGCTACTCGGAAAGCCAGGGTGGTTTTAATGGGAACTACAGAAATGAAAGAACGGTCGATCCAATCTACTACTTATGGAACTATGTCTTTATAATTGAGACAGTTCTAATTATCTAGGGTTTTTGATTTGCTTGATTGTGCTCATTTTATCTATGTCGTCACTTGTGTCTTAAAGAACTTGGTGTGTTACTTGGTTGATGAAATTAAAAAGAAGAAATATTGAATTTGAATTTGTTCTTTGTAAAAAAAACCCAAAAACCTAAATCTTAAATTAAAACTTAAACTCAAAACCTAAAACCTAAACCCTAAACCTTATAAATAACAAAATAAAAAATGACCTAACATAAAACCCTAAACCCTAAACTAACCCTAAATCGTAAACCCTAAACCTACAACGCTAAACCCTAAACCTTACCACCCTAATAATAAACTAATAAAACCTAAAATAAACTAACTAACTAAAACTTATTAACTTATAATAAATAAAACTAATAATAAACAAAATAAAACTAATGAACTAAACTAAACTAACTAAATAATAACTAAGAATCTAATAATAAAAATAAAACTAATAATAAACTAATAATTAACTAAAAAAAACCCACAAATACTATAAATAAATAAAACTAAAGTAATAAATAAACTAAACCTAATAACTAAAACTAACATAATAAACTAACTAAATAAACTAATAATAATAACTAAACTAAACATAACTAATATAATGACAATATAAAATACCATAACTAAACTAAATTAATAAAATGAACTAACTAATAAACTAATAAACTAATAAATTAATAAACATAATAACTAAATAATAACTAACTATAACTAAAAATAATAACTAAACTAATAAACTAATAAACTAACTACTAATAATATTAACTAAATAATAATAACTAAAACTAATAATAAACTAAAAAACAAACTAACAAATAACTAATAATAACTAACACTAAACTATTAAACTAATAATAACTAAGCAAAATAAAACTAATAACTAAACTAATAATAAAAAAGCTAAACTAATAATAATCTAAATAATAAATAAAACCTAAAAAAAAAATAAACTAAAATCTAAATAATAAAACAAAACTAATAATAATAAAAATAATAAACTAATAAGATAATAACTAATAATAAAAATAAACTAAAACTAATAATAAAACTAAAACACTAAAATAATAATAAAATCTAATAACATAAAACTAACTACTAATAATAATAATAAACTAAATAATAAATTACTATACTAAACTAAACATTAAACTAACTAAAAAATAATAAATAATAATAAACTAAATAAATTAACTAATAATAACTAATAATAATAACTAACAAATAAATAATTAATAACTAATAGCTAAAACTAATAAACTAATAATAATAATAAAAACTAATAATAAAATAATAATTATTATAAAAACTAAATAAACTAAACACTAAACCCTACCCAAAAACTAATAAAAAACTAATAATAACAACTAAACTAAAATAATAATTAAAATAATAAATTTAATAATAATAACTAAACAATAACTAAAATAATAATAAACTAATAATAAACTAAACTAACTAATAAATAACTAATAATAATAAACTAATAAAACTATTAAAAAAATATTATAACTAACCAAAATAACTAATAATAAAACAAAAACTAATAAATAAACTAATAACTAAAACCAATAATTAATAAACAAATAAACTAATAAAATAACAAACTAACTAATAAAACTAAACTAAGTAATAAATAAACTAAACCCTATTAAATAATAAACACTAAATAAACTAATAAATTAATAATATTAACAATAAATAACTAAATAACTAACTAAAATTAAACCCTAAACTAAACTAATAAACAATAAAACTAACTAATAAATACATAATAATAACTAAACCCAATAATAGCTAATAACTAATAATAAACTAATAATAAAACACCAAACTAAAAATAATAACTAACCAATAATAAACTAATAAACTAATAACTAAATAAAACAAATTAATAAATAATAAAAACTAAAATTAATAATATAAAATAATAATAATAATAATAATAATAATAATAATTAATAACTAACTAATTAAACAAATTAACTAATAATAAATAATAATAAACTAACAATAAATAACTAAATAACTAAACCTTAAACCCCTAGATAAAATAAACTAAATAATAATAATAAAACTAATAATAATAAACATAATAATAATAATAAACTAAAAATAATCTAAAACTAAAATAATAATAAATTAACTAAAATAATAATAATAATAATAATAAAATAAATAATGATAACTAATAAAACTAAAATAAACTAAACTAAAAAGACTAATAATAATAAACTAATAAACTAAACCCATAGATAAACTAATAAAACTAATAACTAAAATATAATAAATAACAAAAAATAAACTAATAAAACTAAAACCACTAAAACTAATTAAAACCTACAAAATAATAAAACCATAAACTAATAATAATAAGTTAAACTAAATAAATAACTAACTAATAATAAACTAATTAACTAATAATAACTAATATATAATTAAATAACTAACTAAAACTAAACCAAAACTAAACTAATAAACCATTAAAACTAACTAATAAAACATAATAATAGTAATAATAATAATAAACTATAACAATAAAAACTAATAAAACTAAGAATAATAATAATAATAATAATTAACTAACAACTAATAAACTAATAATAATAAAATAATAATAATACCTAATAAATAACTAAATAACTAAACCTTAAACCCTAACTAAATAAATAAGCTAAATAATAATAATAAAACTAATAATATTAAGCATAATCTAATAATAATAATAAACTAAAAAAAAAAGTTAATCTAAAATAAAATGAATAATGAACCAACTAACTTAACTAAAAATAATAATAAATAATATATAACTAATAATAACTAATAAAAAATTAAGCCATAAACTAAACTAAAAAACTAATAATAATAAACTAATAAACCTAAACCCATAACTTAACTAATAAACTAATAAATGAACTAACAAAACTAAACTAATAAAACTAAACCACTAATGAAAACTAACTAAAACTTAAATAATAATAAAACCATAACTAATAATAATAACAAACTAAAATAAATAAATAACAAACTAACTAATAATAACTAATAAATATACTAAATGAATTAAACCCCAAGAAATAAATAAACTAAATAAACTAATATTCTAAACTATCCCCCCCAACTAACCTAAAATAATAATAACAAAACTAAACTAACAACTAACTAAAACTAAATTAACCAAACTAAACATAAAAATAATAATAAACTAATAAAACCTAATAATAACTAATAAACACTAAACCTAAAACCTAAACCCTAAAATTAAACTAAACCCTCTTATTGAGTGCTTTTGGGGTCCCTCTTGTTCTTGGTGAGTTTTTGAGTGCTTTTCTCTATTCCCTATAGATTGTTTGGTGATCTTGACCAATTCTTATCACGACGTCATGACTCATGGCAACTTCTTCAAATCCATGGGGTAAATCCTTTGTCGATGGATCTAGCTAGGGCATCGATTTTTTGGGTAGCCCTACCTCTAAATTACACATTATTACTAAATCTTTCAAAGAGGCTTTATAAGAATTCCTCTACAGCCTCCTTTGAATTTGCTTCATCTTAAAGGTACTCAGACAATTATGATTTCAGATGAGGATATTGATTGAGCCTTTTGCTTTTTCGTTGATTGGAAAGTTTTCATTTAAACGGCCAAAGATGGAAGATATTCATTCTTTTTTAGATAGCTTAAATTTATCTGGTTCTTTTTCTATTTGGCTAATTCATGCAAGGCATGTTCAGATTAAACTTTCTAATGACTTTGATTATAGAATAATTTTTCTAGGCATTCTTACTATGTTTTAATTATCAAATGTGTTTTCAGAATTGGATGCCTATGTTTGATGTTAATGAATAGTCTCATATGTTCCCATTTGGATTTCTTTACCTAACTTGAGAATTCATCTATTTAATCATCAATTTATTTATGCTATTGGGTTGATTTTTCATCAGCCTTTGCAAGTTGATCAAGCAACAGCTGCTTCTTCTAGACCGTCTATTGTTAGAATTCTTGTAGAGATTGATATTACTAAAAAATATCCAAATGAAATTTGGTTGGATTCAAGGAAATGCGATTATTTTCAAAAAGTTATTTTTGAGAACTTTCCCATTTTTTTGTAATCATTGTAAGATTCATGGGCATGAAATTTCTGAATGCTTTATTGCTCATCCCTCTCTTAGGAAGAAAACCACCAGTAAGAATTCAATTGTTGAAAAAACTAATGATTTTCTCAAGTTGGATAATGGAAAATATGCTTTTCAAAATTTTGATGTTTTGCAAAACCAGATTTCTGAATCTTCTGAAAAAGTTTTACCTATTAATGATTTGTCTAATGTGGAAGGTAATTTTGATGTTTTTGAAAGTCTTTTAACTAATAATCATGCTCTAAGTGTTTATTTAGATTAATTTATTAAAGGGAAGACTTTAGAGGTTGTGGTTAATGATTCTAATGGTTTGGATGTTATGCATAAGTCCTTTCATTATGATGATTCAAATATTATTGATGCTAACACCTTTTCTTCCAATCAATTTGATGTTGTTTCCCTTTCTCCTATTTCTACTTTATCATGGGAAAGAGACTATTTATTTGCAATCTTTGATTAAGAATGGTGGTGAAAAAAGTTCTTATTTTTGATATTTTAACTTCTGGTCCTGACAATCATCTTAATATTTGTGATCCTTCCTTTAAAAAAAAAAAAAGATTTTGATACCTATGACAATTCTCTCATTGTGAATAGTTCTATTTCAGTACAAAATGATGGTTTTTCTATGGCTGGTAATTCTATTCATAATTTTGGTAATATGCTATGTGTTTTTAAGGGATTTGAATCTTATTTTAATCCCACATGAAGATTATCAAAATCTGGATTACGCTTCTCTTGCTTCTTTTATGAATTAGATAGAGGATACTCTTTAGATTTTGTTGGAAGGTGAAAATATTGATAATTGTCTTCTTAATAAAGCTATTTTGCTCCTTATTTAACTTCTAATTACGAAATGCATACTATTTTTGATTTTCCTTTATCTAATGTTGTGGATGATTAATGCTCTTATTTGAAATTGATAGCTTGATCCCCATGCCTTTTATAACATATTGATTCATTTTGGATGGATATTTTTTTGGAGAAAGGGCATGGTTATAAAACTATTTATAAGAAGAAAAAGAAGAAAAGGTGTTCAGATTTATGCCCCTCCTCACTTGCTAAGGGTTACTCATTTTAAAGCTTCTTAGAAATAATCTCTCTTGCCTTTGGGAGGTTTTTGCTTTTGGCTTGTTTTTTTCTCTGTTGGTTGAGCTTTTGTTGTGTGTTTTCTTACTAGCTAGAGTATTGGCTTCTTGGCTAATATTTCTCCTTTTGGCTTAGAATTTCTGGCTTCCTGTGCGTTGGGTTTTATTTTGTGCCCTATGGCTGGTTGGTTTTGTGTTGGTGGCTTTGTTCCTATTGGCTTGCCTTTTTTGGTTGGTGCTTTTGCTTTCTTTTTTGGTGGAAGGTTGGGCTTTTTGTCCATGGTGTATGGTTTGTCCATTGGTTGGTTGTTTCTCTGGCTATTTACTTTAGCTATTCCTAGCCTTCTTCTTTTTTTGTTGGTTAGTCTGGTTCACTTGCTCTTTCCTGGGCCATTTTTCTTGGGTACTTTGTTGTGTGGTTGCTCTGTTGGTTGTTTTGTTTCCTTTGGTTGGTGCCTTGGTGGCTTTGGATTAGTGTTGTTGTGGGCCCTATTTGTTTGGTGCCTTTGTGGCTTTGGATTGGTGTTGTTGTTGGCTCTGTTGGCTTTGTCTTTGAGGGCTCTTTTTTTTTTTTGGTTCTTCTTTTCTCCTCTTTTTTAAGAGGTGTTCTTATTTGGTTTTGTTTGGATTTCTTTATATTAATTTTATCTTGGTCTCCTCTCTCTTTTGTTTCCTTAGCTTCACTTTTTTGTTTGGCTAGTGGCTATTATGATAGGTTTGTATTTTTCTTTGGTTGGGATGGCTATGATGATATGATGAATTTTTCCTTGATATTTTGTATGGTGACTCTACTATTTGTAACCCTTCTTTGAATGTGGATACACTTAGGATTTGATGACCCTCATTATTGTGACTATTCTTCTTTTCTCATATCAGCTTGAGTTTTTTCTCTTTATATTTTTGATCTCCTTGAGATTTCTTCAAGTTGTAAATTCTCTTTTTCAGTTGGTCTTTTCTTCTTCTTGGAGGGAGCTATAGAGTCTTTCTAATGGTCTCTTTTTTCTTAGATGGCTAGAGTTGTCTTCAGTTGTAGGTTGCAAGTTTCCATTTCTTATGGATCTTCATCTCTTTTGAGGTTCTTTTGGAGCTCCGTGGATTCTTCCCCTTTACTACCTTTTGCTAGGCTTTCCTAGTTTTGTCTTTGTTTTTATCTTTATTGCTCTTTGATGTATTAGTTTAGGGACTAAACTTTTTAGGATCTTCCTGTAGCTCATTTGACCAGTAGTTTCTTTCATCTTGAGTTTAGTCTCTAATATGGTCTTCTTGTACCTATTTTCCCGATCAATAAATTCCTTTTAGTTAAAAAAACACCCTAAACCCTAAATCTTAAACCTTAACCCTAAACACTAAAGCCTAAACACTAAACTCTAAACCCAAAACCCTAAAACGCTAAACCATAAAATGCCAAACCCTAAACCCTAAACCTTAAACCAAAATCGTAATCCCAAAACCCTAAAAACCTAAAAACCTAAAAACCTAAAAACCTAAACTAAATAAAACCTAAAAATAAAATAAATAAATAAATCTAAACTTAAATAAAATAAAATAATAAAATAAAATAAAAACCTAAGATAAAACCTAAACTTAAACCTAAAAAATAAAATAAAAATAAAAATAAACTAGAATAAAATAATTTTAAGCCAAAACTAAATTAAAAAATAAAATAAACCTAAAAAAACCTAAATAAAATAAAACTAAATGTAAAATAAAAATAAAATAAACCTAAAAGAAAATAAAAACCTAAACCTAAAAAATAAATCTAAAAATAAATAATAAATAAAACCTAAAATAAAAATAAAACAAAAAAATAAAATAAACCTAAGCATAAACTTAAATAAACTAAACTAAAATAAATAAAACCTACATACAACAACAACAACAACAACAAATTAATCCCACTAAAATGAATCCTTACTCCAGTCTATTATGTGTCAAATTCTCATTTAATTCAAATACTAAGATCATTTTTATACATCTTAACCAACTTTTAGGTCTACCTCTACCTTTCTTAACATAAAAAATCTACATCTACTCTCTAATATCTATAAAACGCTTTATGTGGCCAAACCATAAAACTCTAAATCTTATCTACCAAACTCCAACTTTTCTCAACATACACATTTTGCATTTTATCTCTAAGTGTAAAAAGTCATCCAAGCATCCTCATCTAACTTAACTTGGTCTTATGTTTCTCTTTTGTTAACATAAAGGTCTTACCACCATCTTATAAATTTTCCCTTAAGTTTAAACTTTTCTATCACATAAATTCCTACTTCAACCATCCAAAATTCTACTAATAACATCTCCATCTATTTCACCATCATTTGAACAATGGCTTAAATATCTAATCACTCACTCTTAATGACTTGATCACTAGTCACTAACCACTAAAACTTCTACAAATACTCCATATATTTTTAGATCTACTTAAAAAAAAGATTCTAGTTGACACATCTAAACCTAAAAAAACTTAACCTAAACCTAAACTAAACTAAATAATAAAATAAACCTAAAATAAACCAGACTTACTAAAAATAAAATCTAAAAATAAACCTAAAATAAAAACCTAAACCTAAAAATATAAAACTAAACCTAAACTTAAAATAAAAAATAAAACCTAACCTAAAACACAAATAAAAAATAAAACTTAACTAAAAGTAAACATAAACCTAAAAAAAAAGAAAAATAAACCTAAACTAAAATAAAGAAATTTAAAATAAATAAACTAAAATAAATAAAAAAAAAAATAAACATAAATTAAAATAAAATAATATAAACAAAGAAATAATAAATCTAATTAAACTAAACCTAGGTTTACATAATTTTTTTTAAAAAAAACTCTAAACCCAAATCTAACCCTTAATGCTACTAAAACCTAAAACTAAACTAAACCTTCCAGATCCTACAACACTAAGCTGATCTTAAATACTAAACCCTAAACCCTAAAGCACAAAATAAAAAAATGCCTAAAACACAAACCCTAAACCTAAACCCAAACCTAAACCCAAAAAATCCAAACCCTAACTAACCCAACCCTAAACCCAAAACATTAACCCAATCCTATAAACCCTTGTGCAATTTTTTATGAAAGATGTGAAATACAAAGTTGGTGCTCCACATTATGTTGGTCTTATTACACCTATTGATGTTGTGGTTCCTCCAGGCAACACCGGTCTGGATCCCTCACAGACTTTATTTTTCTAGGTTCTGAATATCCCAACTAAGATTAGTAAGGGTATTATTGAATTTAATACCCCGGTTAAAATAATTAAAAAAGGCGATAAAGTGGGAGCCTTAAAGTGACTCCTAAGGCGGGATTAGGCCATTCTATTATGGCCGTCGGTCTGTATGATGATGGATTGTTGATCAAATGACCTCACTATCTCATCGAGAAGTTTTTGTAGGCTTTTCAATGATCACTTCTCTCACCCCTCTTATCCCACCTTTATGTGCGACATGTTCATCAATGCTTAGAAGAATGTCCTCGCCATCACGATTGCCACTAATTACACATACCTGCAGGCTGAAAAGGTTAAGGAGTATTTGAAAGATCCTAGTAAATTTGTTGTGGCTATTGCACTGGTGCTTCGGAACTCTACTACTTGCTTAGGTAGTGGGAGAGAAGAAGGAAGAGCCTACTGAACAATCTGATGATGATATAGGATTCATCTTGTTCGACAAAGCTTTGTTGGCCTTCTATTAAATAAAAGTTTATTGTCTCTAGGAGGTAAACTATTTTGTGAAATACTATTTTTTGTGAATTTTTGAATTGCATTTTATTTTATCATGTTTTATTAGTTGTTAGAGGATAATGTCTTGTTTGATTTAGTAATTTCTTATTTGTTACGAAATCATTTGATTTTAAAAAAAATCCTAAATTCTAAATCCCAAACCCCAAACCCTAAACCTAAACCTAAAG
The DNA here is from genome assembly GCA_021442155.1 of Cymbidium sinense. Classification (NCBI taxonomy): domain Eukaryota; kingdom Viridiplantae; phylum Streptophyta; class Magnoliopsida; order Asparagales; family Orchidaceae; genus Cymbidium; species Cymbidium sinense. The sequence continues at coordinate 356,565,828 of CM038214.1, read as the reverse complement.
TAACTAAATAAATTAAAAAAATAAACATAAACCCTAAAACATAATAAACCTAAACCTAAACCAAAACCCTAAGAATGGGAAGAACATTGACGGTAGGAACATCACCATCAACTAGGTTCAGTTTAGATCTAGAGATGGTGGTGAAGGTGGAGGCGACAGTTATCGCAGTGGTGGTGGGAGATCTGGAGGTGCTGGTGGATATTGAGGTGGTGGTAGGAGCAGTGGTGGTTACGGAGGAGGGATGAGCGATAGAGGTTACATCTATTGTGATGGTGGAGGGAGAGATCAAGGATATGATGGTGGATCCACTACTCGAGAGGTCGGTCGATGGGAACGAAGAAATTGAAGAACGGCCCGATCGACCGATGCATATGGAACTGTTTTCTGAGGAAGTTCTAGTTATCTAGGGTTTTGATTTGCTTTATGTGCTCAATTTTTTATCTATGTAACTTGTGCCTTAGAGAACTGTGTTACATGGTTGATGAAATTGAAAAGAAGAAATGTTGAATCAATTGTTCTGATAAAAAAAACCAAAACCCTAAACCCTAAACTAAAGCATGCCTAAACCTAAAACCTAGACCCTAAACCCTAAATGTATACCCTAAACCCTAAAAATATAAGATAAAAAAATAAAAATCCTAACGCTAAACCTCAAACCCTAAAACTAACCCTAAACCTGCAACCCTAAACCCTAAGCCCTAAACCCTAAAATCATAAACCCCAAACCCTAAACTCTAAACCCTAAACCCTAAACCCTAAATCCTAACCCTAAACTCTAAACCCTAAAACTCTAAACCCTAAAATCATTAACCCTAAACCCTAAACTCTAAACCTAAACCTAAAGAAAAACCTAAAACCTAAACTTGAGTAAATAAACCCAAAATAAATAAATAAATCAAACCTAAATAGAATAAAAAATTTAATTAAATTAGGCCTAAACTAAAACCTAAACCTGGACCTAAAGAAAAATAAAATAAAGAACTAAAATAAAATAAAATAATAACCTAAACTAAAAAAATAAAATAAACCTAAGATTAAAAATAAAAATAAAAATAAAATAAACCTAAAATATAAATAAATAAAAGCCTAAACCTAAAAAAATAAACCTAAAAATAAATAAAATATAAAACCCAAACACTAAACTAAAAGTAAAAACAAAACGTAGAATAAAAATAAAATAAAACTAAACCTAAACTAAAATAAACTAAAATAAAATAATTTTAACCTAAACTTAAACCTAAAATAAACTAAACCTAAATCCTAAAGCAAAATAAAAAAATTAAACTAAAGCACACCTAAACCTAAACTAAAAATAAAACCTAAAATAAACCTAAAATAAAGCCTTATACCTAGGCAAAATACAAAATCTGAAAACCTAAGAGAAACTAAATAAAACCTAAAATTAAAATAAATAAATAAAACCTAAACCAAAATAAAATGGAAAAATAGAATTAATTAAAAACATAAACTAAAACCTAATCCTAAAAAGGAAATAAAATAAAAATAAACATTAAACTAAAATAAAATAAATAAAAACCTAAACTAAAAAAAATAAAAAACTTAAATAAAATTAAAACAAAACCTAAAATAAAAAGATAAATGTAAAATAAAATAAAATAATAAATAAATAAAAACTTAAACCTAAAAAATAAACCTAAAAATAAATAAAAAATAAAACCTAAACCCTAAACTAAAAAAAACTAAACCTAATCTAAGATAAACTAAACTAAAATAAATAAAACTACAATAAACTAAAAGTAAATCTAAACCTGAAATAAACTAAACTTAAATCCTAAACTAAATAAAATAAAATAAACTAAAAGTAAACGTAAACCTAAACTTAAAAATTAACCCCAAAAATAAACCTAAAACCTAAACCCTAAAAAGCTAAAAACCTAAACCTAAACCTAAAAAGAAAATAAAATAAAAAAATAAAACTAAACTAAAATAAAATAAATAAAACCTAAAATAAACCAAAATAAAATAAAAAATAAAACCTAAAATAAAAGAAAATAAACCTAAAATAAAATAAAATAAAAATTAAAACCTAAAAAATAATCCTCAAAATAAAACCTAAAAAAACTAAAACTAATAATAGTAATATAAACCTAAAGCTAAGATTAAACTAAAATAAATAAAACCTAAATCTAAACTAAAATAAACTAAATAAACCTCAACCTAAACTAAATAAAATAAAATAAACTAAAATAAACCTAAACAAAAATAATACCAAAATAAAACTAAAATAAAAAACCTAAAACCTAAACCTAAAATAAAATAAAACCTAAATCTAATCCTAAAATAAAATAAAACCTAAACCTAAAAAATAAAAGAAAAATAAAATTGAATTAAAAATAAACCTAAACCTAAAAAATAATTAAAATAAATAAACCTAAAATAAATAAACTAAACTAAATAAAAATAAAAATAAACCTAAATTAAAAAAATAAAATAAAATAAATAAAAAATAAACTAAATAAAGTAAATAAACCTAAACCTATGAGCTTACTTTATTTAAAATAAATAAAAAAATTTTTAAAACTAAAAAAAAATAATAAAACTCTAAACCCTAAACCCTAAACCCTAAACCTAAAACCCAAAACCCAAAACCCAAAAAGCCTAAAATCTATAACCCTAAACCCTAAATCCTAAACCCCAAACCGTAAATACTAAACCCTAAACCCTAAAACCTGAATCCAAAACCTAAACCCTAAACCTTAAACCATAACCCTATAAACCAAAACATAAACTAAATAAAAGAACTTAAACCAAAGTAAAATAATAAAATAAAATAAAATAAAATCTTAAACCAAAACCTAAACCTAAAAAATAAAATAAAATAAAAATAAAACTAAACTTAAATAAAAAAACTAAACTATAAAATAAAATAAACCTAAAATAAAATCTAAATAAAATAAAAAAAATATAAAATAAAATAAAATAAACCTAAAATAAAATAAAATTAAAACTAAATAAAAACCTAAACTTAAAAATAAATAAATAAAACCAAAATCCAAAACTAAAATAAATACTAAACCTAAATTAAAATAAAATAAACAAAATAAGATAAATGTAAACCTAAAATAAAATAAATAAAACCTAAAATAACCTAAAATAAACTAAAATAAAATAAAAGTAAATAAAATAAAATAATCTAAAAATAAAACTAAATAAAATAAACCTAAAATAATAACCTAAACGTAAACTTAAAAAAATAAAATTAAAATAAAACTAAACAAAAAAATAAACATAAACCTAAACCAAAACCTAAAAAATGAACTAAAATAAAAACAAAACCTATAAATAAACCTAGAATAATAACCAAAAACCTAAGCCTAAAAAGTAAAATAAAAATAAAACTAAACCAAAAAATAAAAATAAGCCTAAACCTAAACCTAAAAATTGAACTAAAATAAAAAACTAAAATAAAAATAAATAAATATAAAAAATAAACCTAAAGAAAAATAAAAAAATCAAATAAAATAAAGAAAAAGAAAACTAAAAAAAAACTAAACCGGTTTACTTAATTAAAAACCTAAACCTTAAAAACAAACCCTAAATCCAAAATCAAACCCTAAACCCAAAACAAAAACTGGACCAAAACTGACCCTTCCTCAACCTAAAATCCTACCAAAACCTTAAAATACCTAAACCAAAATCCAACCCTAACAAACCATGAAAATCCTAAACCCTACCATAAACCCTAAAACCCTAAGCACTACCCTAAACCCACCTAACCTTAACTGACCCTAAAATTATACCACAGCTACATTAAACCCTAAACCTAAACCCCAACCCCAACTCTCCCTAAACCCTAAGCCTTAAACCCTAAACCCAAAACCTAAAATGTAAAGCTAAATATATAAAAAATAAAATAAACAAAACCCAAAATAAATAAAATAAATAAAATAAAATAAAGATCAAAACTAAAACCTAACCTGAAAATAAACTAAAATAAAATAAATAAAACCTATACTAAACTAACAAATATAAAATATGTTTAAGAATAAAAAACTAGAGATAAAATAAAATAAATGTAATTAAATTAAAATAAACCTAAATTAAAACAAAATAAAACTAAATAAAAAAAAAAAATAAAAAATAAAAATAAAACCCAAACCCTAAACTAAAAATATAAACTAAACCCAAAATATAAATAAAACCCAAACCCTAAACCAAATAAGATAAATGTAAACCTAAACTAAAATAAATAAAACCTAAACCTAAACATAAAATAAAAGTAATAAACCAAAGTAAATAAATAAAATAATCTAAAAAAAATAAAACTAAACCAAATTAAAAAAAAACAAACCTAAAAATAAAAAAAAATAAAAAAAAAAAAAAAAAATAAAAATAAAAAATAAAAAAATAAAATAAACCTAAATAAACCTAAAATAAAATAAGAAAATAAAACTAAACCAAAATAAACATTAACTAAACTAAACCTAAAATGAACTAAAATAAAAAACTTAAACTAATATAAATAAATCTAAAAATAAACCTAAAGAAAATAAAAAAAATCAAATAAAATAAAGAAATAAAAAAAACTAAAAAAAAAACCTCTGTTTAAAAAAAAACCCTAAACTTTAAACCTTAAACCCAAACCCTAAATCCACCACCCACCTTAAACCTAAACTGACCTCATTACCACAAAGCTACCCTTAATGACCCACCCTAAACCCTAGGAAATACCCTACCAAACCTAACTCCATAATCCTAATCCTAAACCCTAAACCCTAAATTAACCTGCCACTCCCTAAACTGAACCTGAGCCACTTGACCCTAAACCCTAAAATGACTCCCTGACCTAACCCTAAACTCTACCCTAAACCCTGCTAAACCCACCAAAAAATGTAAAAATAGTATATAACCTAAAATAAAATAAACAAAACCCAAAATCTAAATAAAATACAATAATAAAATAAAATAAAATCAAAAACTAACCTAACCTAAACTAAAATAAAATAAATACTACTAAACAAATATAAAATATATTTAAAATAAAATGAATAAAATAAAATGTAAATTAAATTAAAATAAATCTAAATTAAACAAAATCAAAACTAAATAAAACCTTAAACTTAAAAATAAACCTAAAACTAAAACCTAAAAAAAAAATAAAAAAAACAAACTAAACTAAAAAATATAAACTAAACCCAAAATATAAATAAAATACACAAAATAAACTATACCTAAACCTAAATTGAAATAAACTAAACTAAAATAATTAAAACCTAAACTATACCAAAAAATAAAAAATAAACTAAATCCTAAACTAAATAAAATAAAATAAATTAAAAGTAAAAGTAAACCTAAAGAAACAAGACCTAAAAATAAACCTAAATTAAAACCCTAAAACCACAAAACCATAAAGCTAAAATCCTAAACCTAAACTCAAGAACCTAAAATAAAATAAATAGAAAAAACCTAAACCAAAATAAAATAAAAAAATAAATAAAATAAAAAAATAAACCAAAACCTAAACCTAAAAATATAATAAAATAAAAATAAAATTAAACTAAAATAAAATAAATAAAACCTAAACTAAACTAAAAAAATAAAAAACTTATATAAAATAAAACTAAACCTAAAATAAAAAAAAACATAAAATAAAACTAAATAAAACATAAACCCACCAAATAAACCTAAATAAATAAAGAATACAATAATCCTAAACTAAAAACCTAAACCTAAAGTAACAATAATATAAACCTAATCCTAAACTATGATGAACTAAACTAAAATAATAAACCTAACCTAAACCTAAAATTAAATAAAATATAAATAAATAAACTAGTAAATAAATAAAACTAAATAAACCTAAAACTAAATAAAAAATAAAATAAAACCTAAACATACCTAAAATAAAATAAAAAAAATAAAATATAAAGTAAACCTAAACTAAACTAAATAAATAAACCTAGTAAATAAATAAACTAAATAAAAATAAACCTAAAATGAAAATAAACTAAAATAAATAAATAATAAATAAACTAAATTGACCTATGGGTTTGATTTAAAAGTAAAACAATTTTAAAAATAAAATAATTAAAAAAACTTTAAACCCTAAACCTTAAAATCTACAACCCTAAACTCTAAAACCTAAACCCCAAACCCTAAACCTAAAAATCTACAACACTAAACCCTAAAACCTAAATCCGAAACCCTAAACCCTAAACGTTAAACCCCAAAACCTAAACCCTAAACCCTATAAATCTAAAAACCAAAACCTAAACAAAATAAAAACTAAAAATAAAATAAATAAGAAAACATAAAGCTAAATAAATAATAATAATAATATAAATTGAAAGCTAAACTAGAACTTAAACCTAAACCTAAACCTAAACCTAAAAATAAAATAGCATAAAAAATAAAAAAACTAAATTAAAATAAAATAAATAAAAACCTAAACTAAACTATAAAATAAAATAATCATAAAAATAAAAAACCTAAATAAAATAAAAATAAATGTAAAGTAAATATAAAATCAACCTAAAATAAAATAAAATAAAAAACTAAATAAAAACCTAAACCTAAAATAAATAAAAATAAAACCCAAATCTATACTAAAAAATAGAAACTAAAAATAAAAATAAAATAAGCGTAAACCTAAAATAAAATAAACTAAACTAAAATAAATAAAACCTAAACCTAAACCTAAAATAAAAAAACTAATCCCCAACTAAATAAACTAAAAATAAACCTAAACCTAAATCAAAAAATAAACCTAAAATAAACCTAAAATAAAACCTCTTAAAACTAAAAAAATAAAATAAAACATTAACCTAAACCTCAAAATAAAAAAATAAAACTAAACACAAAAATAAACATAAACCTAAAAAAAATAAATTAAAATAAATAACCTAAACTAAAATAAATAAAACTAATTAAAATTAAAATAAACCTAAATAAAAATAAAATAAAATAAATTAAAATAAATAAAATAAAATAAATAAACCTAAACTGATGGTTTTTGGTTTTTTTTAAAAACCTACCCTACCCACCATTAACCCAAATCCTAAACCCTTGCCCTTAACCCTTAACCTACTAACCTGAGCCAAATCCTGTGCTAACACCTACCTAAATCCCTACCTTAAATGGTACATGACCCTAAACCCAAATACCCTAACCTATCACACCACTGATCCTAAAATAAACCACAACATAAAGCTACCCACCACACCCTAAAAGCCCTAAACCTTAATGCAACCCTAAACTAACCCTGACCCTAACCAACAAAAACCTAAATGTTAAACCATAAAGCTAAACACTAAAGCTCCACTGCCCTAAACCTAAACCATAAATCATAAACCCTAAACCCTATAAACCTAAAAACATAAACCTAAACTAAATAAAACCTAAAAATAAAATGAATAAATAAAACTTAAACCTAAATAAAATAAAATAAAATCAAATAAAACCTAAAATAATCCTAAATAAACTTTAAAATAAAATAAAATAAAAGATGAAATAAAGAAAACCTAAACTAAACTAAAAAAACCAAAATAAACCTAAGAATAAAAACCTTAATAAAATAAAACTAAACATAAAATAAAATAAAATAAACCTAAAATAAAATATAGTAAAACCTAAACCCAAAAATAAACCTAAAAATAAATTCAAAAAAAATAAAATAAATCTTAAACCATAAACTTAAAGAAAAAATTTAAACCTAAAATATAAATAAATTAAATAAACATAAACCTAAATTAAAATAAACTAAACTAAAAAAAAAAAACCTAAAGCTAAACCTAAAATAAACTAAGCCTAAACCTAATCCTAAACTAAATAATAAAATAAATTAGAATAAACCTAAACCTAAATTAAAAAATAAAACCTAAAATAAACCTAAAATAAAACCTAAAACCTAAATCTAAAAAAAAATATATATAAAACCTAAACCTAACCTCAAAAAAGAAAACTTAAACCTAAAAATAAAATAAAAAATAAAACTCAACTAGTAAACTTAAACTTCAACCTAAAAATAAACTAAATTAAAAAAAACCAAAATTAAATAAAATAAAAAAATAAACCTAAATAAAATTAAAAATAAAATAAACTAAATAAACTAAATGAACCTAAACTTACTTTACTTAATTTAAAAAAAAAGCCCTAAACCTGGATCCAAAACCCTAAACCGACTAACCCAAAACTAAACCTTTAAACAACCCTACCACTAAACCCTAAACCCAACCTAAACCTAAACCCTAAAAGCATAAACCCTAAGATCCTAAACCTTAAACAGAAACCCTAAACCCTAAACCCTAAACCCTAAACCTAAACCTAAAGTAATTAAATAAATTAAAAAAAAAAACATAAACCCTAAAAGCTAATAAACATCAACCTAAACCTATACCCTAAGAATAGGTAGAACCTTGACGGTAGAAATAGCACGGTCAACCAAGCTCAATCTAGATCTGGCGGTGGAGGCGAAGGAGGAGGCCATTGCTCGCTGGCTGGGGATCTGGAGTCGGTCGAGGCTATGGCTATGGAGGCGGGACTAGCGATGTAGGTTATAGTCATGGTGGTGGTGGAGGTATAGATCGGGGATATGATGGAAAATCAAGCTACTCAAGAGGTCGGGGTGGTTCTGATAAGAACTAGAAAAACTGAAGAATGGCTGATCTGATCTGCTGCTTATGGAACTTCATCTTTATAATAGAGATGGTCCTTTTTATCTAGGGTTTTCGATTTACTCTATGCATGCTGATTTTTGATCCATGTCATCGCTTGAGTCTTATAAAACTTGTTGTGTTACTTCATTGATGAAATCGAAAAGAAGAAATGTTCAATCTTAATTTGATCTCTGTTATAAAAAAAAAATCCAAGATTGCAACCACGGACCTAAAACCTAAAGACCTAAGACCTGCAAAGCCACTAAAGAATCTCATGAACAAAGATCCAGTGCCACTGAGCCATGTTCAGCCTGATACTGAGCTAAGAACAGGCCCTAACCAATTTAGGCGTGACATACAAAACCCAGACCCTAGGCCCTATAGGCAAAGCCAAAATGTGCTAGAGTAAAGGCCAAAAAACCTAAACTAAAATAATATAAAATTAAAATAAAATAAAAACCTAAAATAAAATAAACTAAACTTAAAATAAAATAAAATAAAATAAATAAAATAAAAATAAAACCTAAACTAAACTAAAAATAAAATAAAATAAAATAAACCTAAAAATAAAATAACTAAAATAAAATAAAAATAAAACTAAAATAAACCTACTAAAAAAAAAATAAAACTAAAATAAATCTTAAATAAATAAAAACTTGACTAAAAAAAACCTATAAAAATAAAATAAAAAATAAAATAAACTAAACAAAATGCAAATAAAAAGTAAAACCTAAAATAAAATAAATAAAAATAAAATAAACTCAAATAAAATAAAATAAACTAAAATAAATAAACTGTCGCTTTAAATTTTAAAAAAATAAATAAATCCTAAACCCTACCACTAAAAAAACCCTAAACCAAAACCCACAAACCTACTGACCCTAAAACCTACACCACAAACACAAACCCTAAACCCTAAACCATAATACCCCAAAACCCTAAACCATAAACACTAAAACCCCAACCCAAACCACAAACTAACCCAAAAACCCTCTATCCCAAGCCTGTGGAGAACCTTGATGAGGAACATCATTGTCAATAAGGCTGGGTCTAGATGGGAGGTGGTGGAGGCTGAGAGGTGGTGCTCAGTGGTGGTGGTGGGGATCTTGAGGGTCGTGGATATGGAGGTGGCTGGCAGTGGTGGTTATGGAGGAGGGAGAGTGATGGAGGTTATACAGTGGTGGCGAGGGAGAGATGAGGATGATTATCCTACTTGAGGCCAGGGGTGGTTTATGAGAGAAATTGAAAGGTTGATCTAATCCTATGGAATTGTGTCTTCTGATAGAGGGCTAAACTTATCTAGGGTTTTTGATTTGCTTTATGGGTACTCATTTTTATCTATGTCATCACTTGTGTCTTAAAACTTGGTGCTACTTTTGATGAAATCAAGAAGAGAAATGTTGAATATTTCTTCTCTATTTAAATAAAACCTTAAACCTAAACCTAAGCAAAAACTTAAACCTAAACCTAAAACCAAAATCCTAAACCCTAAACCAAAACCTAAAACCCCAAATAAACCCTAAACCCTAAACCTAAACCCTAAAACCCTAAACCCCAAAAACTAAAAAATAAACCTAAAAATAAAAATAAAACCTAAAAATAAAATAAATAAAAACCAATAAAATAAAAATAAAAATAAACACTAAACCTAAACTAAACTAACCTAAAAAAGATAAATAAATAAATAACCTAAAATAAAATAATTAAAAACCTAAACTAAATAAAATATACTTAAACTAAACCTAAAATAAAACAAAATAAATAAATAAAATAAACTAAATAAAACCTAAACCTAAATGCTGTAACTTAAAAATAAAAATAAAATCTAAACCCTAAAAGAAACCTAAACAAAATAAAAATAAAAATAAAATAAACCTAACTACTAAAATCTAAACTAAAATAAATAAACCTAAAATCTTATTTACCTAAACTAAATATAAAATAATTAAACCTAACATATTAAAATAAAAAATATAATAAAATAAAACCTAAAACATAAAAAGATAATAAAATTTACTTAAACCTAAAAAAATAAAACCTCAAAATAAAGAAATAAAACTCACTAAAATAAACTAAAACATAAAATAAACTAAAATAAAATCTAAACTAAATAAATAAAATTTAAAATAAATATTAATTTTAAAATAAATAAAACCATAAAAAAATAAACTAAATACCTAACTTTTTTTTAAAAATGTTGATCCTACCCTAAACCTACCCTAGCCTTACTAAATTAAAAACCTACCCAACCACAACTATCCTTATCTAAAATACTAAATAATGACCATGAACACTTATACTAAAATCCTAAACTAACCATAAACCCTCTACTAACCTTAACCCTAAATCCTAAGAATGTGGAGAACCTTCATACATATTAACTAGGGTGTATCTAAGGAGAGGCAGAGGTGGCATATCATGGTGGTGGGGATCTAGAATACTACTGGATATGGAGGTGGTGGTACATGTTATGGAGTGAGGAGCGGCAGAGGTTATTGGTAGTGTTGGTAGAGAGATCATGGATATGATGGTGGATTAACTGAGAGGCGGGGGTTGATGAACTAAAATTTAAGTATGATCTCTAATGGAATTATGTCTTTATGAGATGGTTCTAGTTATAGGATTTTGATTTGATCTATGTGTGTTCATTTTTTAATCTATGTCATCACTTGTGTCTTAAAAACTTGGTGTGTTTCTTGATTGATGAAATCAAAAGTAAAATGTTGAACATGAATTTATTCTATAAAATAAAAAAACCCAAACCCAAAACTTAAACTTACTTAAACCTAAATTACTAAACCCTACCTTAAACCCTAAATCTTACCAAACCCTACAACCACACAATCACAAAACCACCATACCAACCCTAAACTTATAAAAGATCTACCTAAAACCCTAAATCTAAATAAACTCAAAATAAAACCCTAACTCTAATAAACCATGAATAAAGATGTCATTTAGATCTAAAGAATGACCTAATCTAACATTTATGTATTTAAGTGTCTTCAAGAGACTTTCACATGACTATTAAGACTTGAATACCCTAAACCCTAACCTAAATCATATAATACCATATATTATAGTATAATTAGCATCATATATTTGAGCATGTAGAAATGTGTTTTGGATGTTATAAGATGTTTTGAAATGTTTTAGTATATAATGGTATTGCACTTATAAATCATATTAATATAAATCATAAAAATATTGATTAATAAATTAGATGATGAAATTTATTAAATTTGAAGTGGCAATTAGGTTGTAGTACCAAAGGTTTGTTATGCCACTTGTAGTCTAAAAAGTAAGATTTTATGTTCAAAATAAATATTATATGTTGTAGCATAGTATATCATCATATATCATAATATATTATTCTATTCATTTTAAATTCTTTTAGTATTATACAATCATTAAACTACACTAGAATTATTTATAAAATGTTGATTTAGGCTTTAAAATGGTGGAATTTGCAAATTCATAATAAGAAGAGCATGGTATCATAATGTACTATTTCAATTTAAAATATGTAAGTGAATATTTTTTTATTATTTAGACTAATTTTATGATTTTTTATCTTAAGCAATCCCTTGTTCTATATAATATAATATATTATGTTATAATGTATTATAATATAGGATGCCATAACGTAGTGTAGCATCATGCATTATACTATTGTATTACTACTTGTTGTTTAGCTTATTTTAGTTTGTTATGGTATGTAGTAGAGGAGTAATTCTAAAAATATTGATTTAAAGTGAGATGATGGGATTTGGCCAAATTTAAGGTAAGCTTTAGGGAACATCATTGGGGTGTGCTATGGTGTGTTATTTAATCAAAGAATGGAATTTTGCATCCAAAATAAATGTTCATTTTCACAAATTTTATAAATTTTTTGCTTAAAGTAATTCATTTTAAGGTGTAATGTAAGATAAATATATATGAAAGTGTATTATAATGTACATAATAATATAACTTCACATATATATGAATGTGGTGAGTGTTACTAAATGTTATTGTATATTTTAGTATGTTTTACTTTTGTTATAATACATTGGGTCAAAACTCACAAAAGTGTTAATTTGAAGGTTTGATGGAAGAATTTTGCCAAATTCATGGCACACACCAAGAACCAACACCAAAATTATGCTATTTTTCATTTCTAATAGAAAAATAACAATTTTACATCAAAATGAACATTATTCATATTTTGAGAAAATTTTGTTATTTGTTCCTTTGCGATTCTAATGAGGTGCAATGTTAGACAATATATTATATTATAGCAAATTATAATATAACATCATATATAATATAATATAGTGTGTTAATTCACATATAATATGTTTAGCATGATATTTTAAATTTAGTTTAAGCTTGCACCATCATAAATCATTGGGTTTATTTTAATTTGAGTTAATTTATAGACCTTGTTGGTGTGCAATGGACCCAAAAGGGCTATATTATAACCTACCTCGTTTACAAATAGGGATAGTCTCGCTGTGGGATAAAGCTAGCCAACCTAAGGGGTTTTCTTTTATTGGTGTATGAAGGAAAAGGCGCATACATAAATCTTCAAAAGCAAGAACAACTGGGTGACCTATTAGCAGAACAAATCAAACTTGACTGGGGATTTCTAAGTGAATCTTTGCTTGGGACTGTCATCTAAAAGCTTTAATTTTATTTTAGTTTCATGTGATTTGTGTTTGGTTTAGTTTGTCAATTGAGGATGTCTCTAGGATGTGAGCTCAAATTTGATAGATTTAATTTATGGACCATGTGTGTGATGGACCCGAGAAGGAGCTATATCGACTTATCCATCTGGTTACAAATCCAAATGAATAGTTCTCATGGGGTAGAGCTAGCCAATCTGGGTTTCCTATGCATAATTATGCTAGGAAGAAGGCATAGCAGACTTACATCTTCTAATGAACAGCATGGGGTGACTTGGTAGCAATAGATAGAACGACTTGGGTGACGTGAATCAGGACTTATATCAACTCAAGTAGTCACACAATTCTTATAGGGAGTTTTTGCCTAAAGATAGATCTTTGCTTGGGAAAAGGTACCACTTGGGATGTCCTCCTAATCCTCAAGTGAATATATATTTTCTTTATATGTTTGCTTGGACCTATTGGTGTGTAAGGGACCACACTAAGAATGTATATTGGCCTTGACCTATTTGGTTACTAGACCAAGGAGAATTTGCACTAGATGGATTCTAATTTGGTGGTTCTTGAAAGAGGAGCTATATCCAATAGTAACGGGTGTCTAAATGGGATCATAGGATGTGATCCAAATATAATGCCATGAGGTACTAGGTTCATTATCCTAGCTTTGGAAAGAAAGCTTATAGGTGTTATTTGGAAGGAGAAAGTGTAGAAGACATTTGCCATGAGTGGTGTATAAGTAGAACAAACCAACCTAAGGTGTATCTATGCATGAGTGATCCATTAGCATGTGAGAACCAACCAAAGGTGCCCATTGGTGTAATGATCAATCGAAAAGAAAGCATGTAGGCTTACAATTGACTGAGGTCTAAGCGTGGAGCCGAGGAAAATTTACTATACTTGAAACAATCGAGGGAAGGAACCACTTGACTAATCTAGACCTAAATATACTCTAATGATTCAGGTTAATACAAGAAGAAAGCATAGCGACTCACATCCTCTTAAATGAAGCCAACATAATGTAGATTAAGGCCTATCAAACTAACAAAGTGCTCATCAAATGCAATGGCCATGTAAGGAAGGAAAGGCAGTAGACTTACATCCTCAAAAGAAAGAAGGAGGTGACACACTAGCAAGGTAGCAGTACCTAGAGCTATTGAGTAAGTTCCATTAGGTGTTATCTCATTCAGTGGCTCATAAAAGATATGTGTTTGTTTTATATGTTTGTGTATAGTTTGTGTTTGTGTTGTATCAATGAAGGATAGGATGTTGCTTGGGTTCCTTACATCTACCCTAAACACATCATGGAAGATTCCCAATCAAGAATAATTTCAACATGGAAGAGATTGAATTCAAAATGGAATTTTCATTGATAATAATTATTTTTCAAGATTTATATTATTTCTTAGAGCCTATTGATTGAAGCAGAAATTCTCCCTTATGATTAATAAGTTGATAATATCCTCCTTAGTAGGCCTTCTCTGGCAAGGGCCTTCCCAAGTGGGTTCAAACTTGCCTCCCATCTTACGATGGGCACAATGGTCTCCTTAGAAATAAAATAAGCTCTCACCTTGCTCTAGGATGAGCAACTTATTGTGAGCTTGAATTATTTTAGCACAACTTGATTTGGCATGCTAGCATTTCTCCAAACCTTCAAGTTCTTCTAATCATAACTTGGCATTCGTTTCTATTATGATCTTGCTACTATAATTATCATTAGTGATGGAGTTGGACTTCTAATTGTATAATGGCTTGATCCCTACACTAAGGAGAAAGGAGTATACTAAGTTGGAGTTCATACCCTGAGGCTTCAACTAAGTGCTCATACCCTTATCACTTATTGTTGTTGAGTGTCCTTGATTTGGATGAGAGTTTTGTTGAAGGCTTATTTCTATTTGCCCTCAGTAGTTTATATAGAATATAATTCATGAGGCAAAGTTGTTGATGTTGGGAAAAGTTATGTCATGGGCAAACTTATTGATCTCAGTTCTCCTGAATGAAGTACCATTATCAGATAAAATTCATCGAGGCACTTTGAACCTATATGATATGATTCACACACATCTTTTGTGACCTCTCACATTTGGAAAAATTTTCATGGCATAAGATAAATCGATGAACCTTGGATGAAGTAAGATTAATGAGACCCACTATGTTGGTACCCAACACTTCGAATGGCCATGAGGCCAATATAGGATGTAGAATGTGGGTGGTTGGTGACCACATGTATTTGACATTGGTGGCATCACCTATACATATCGCAATCTTTGATCATGGTCGGTAGTATCCTAGTCTCTTGATCTTAGTTTTCATCTACTTGATTGGTTGGCTCCACATAATCTTAAGTGTACCCTCAATCATGATCTTACGGGCTTGGTCTAAATAATGTAACCATATATGATCGAATGACTGCCGGTACAAGACACCATCCACAAGAGCATAGGAAATTGCTTTCTACTTCATCTGATGGGCTTGGGACTTCTCTTGTGGTAGTTTTCCTTTATTTAAGTAATCCAAGAATGGTTGCCTCCAATTTAACTTCATCCTTCTTGGAAATGGCAACCTCCCCTTCAAAGAGTACTTTTGATTAGTTCAATATCAATAAGGGATAAGACTTATCTATTTTGGACCTTTATTGATATTGACTCATCCTCCAAACATGCCAACTTCTTAGCAAGCATGGCTAACTCTCCTCGAGTATTCTTAAAAAATTCTAAGGATTTGGGTCAATAGCCATGGTGTACTTATGGTAGTGGAGCATGGGATTTATAAACTAGGACTCAACAATTTGGTTGATAACTAGCTTAGAATCACGAAGATGTTGATGTTATGGATGCTTAGAGTAATAACTAACTCTAATGAAATAAGAGCCTCATATTTAGCTTTATTATTGGTGCAAGGATTGGACAAATGATATGAGTCTCTCAAAACATTGTAGTCTATAGTTAAGAGATCTATTCCAACCCCTGCCTTTCATAGAATAGCAGATTGTGGTTCTTCTCCTCTTTTGAGGAAAGCCATCAAAGTACATCTCCAGTGGTGAATGCTAGTATCCCTAAGTTCATGATTTATTTTGAGATCATCAAGTGGAGTCAGGGAAGTGGGTGTCTTAAAATATCTAGTGCTTACCCTTTCAGGAGGTGCGAAGGTAATATCAAACTGTGAGAGGATCATGGACCATCATGTTCGTATAGATGACTCAACTTTGATGAGATACTATAATGGATGATCCTAGAGATTAAGTTCACCTTATGAGGAAGCATGTAGTCTTGTAGTTTTAGGATGCAAAATTAAAGCTAGGCAATGCTTCTCAATGAGTGAATAAATAGCCTCGGC
The DNA here is from genome assembly GCA_021442155.1 of Cymbidium sinense. NCBI lineage: Eukaryota > Viridiplantae > Streptophyta > Magnoliopsida > Asparagales > Orchidaceae > Cymbidium > Cymbidium sinense. Next base: position 356,549,213 of record CM038214.1, on the reverse strand, counting down.
ATGGATTAGGCGATGTGAGGTAGTAGAATGTTTTCCTTCATCATTGGCTTGGGCCAGCTTAAGGGAGTCTTAATCAATTGTAAGTATGAGCGGCTTAGGATATCTGGCTAATTCATCATCGTAATGCTTGATGTCTTAGCTCAAATACTCATGCACTTAAACTTGGCATCCTTTCTAACAAATCGAGAATGGTTGACATCTTCAGATAAGTTGGATATAATGCATCTTAGATATGACATGGAATGATCGAGTTGAGTTAAACTATTAGGGGTGACATTTATAGTATAATCTTCTCCAAATTGATTTTGATTCCATGGTGTCAGACAACAAACCCAAGGAATTTCCCTAAAGCTACTCTGAATGACACTTCAGGGGGTTTATTTTGAGGTTAAACTATCTTAATTATTCCAAAACTACTCTCAAGTTAAAGAGATGGTCTTGCTTTTCTCTACTTTTAACCAGGTCATTGACATCTCGACACTGATGAATGAGTTGGGTGAAGATTCAAGTCATAGCCCATTGTATGTACAACATTTTAAGGCTGAAAGGCTTATAATAATAGATTTTGATTGTGGGTTCTAAAATTAGTGTTTCATTCTTCTTCAAGGGCCATCTTTATTTGGTTATATATAGATGAGCCATCCATGAAAGAAAAAACTGCATGAAATGAGGCAATGTCCACCATTAGTTCTGGGATTGGTAGTGGAAATTCATCTTTTGGACATGCCTTATATAAATCTCTTAAATTGAAGCATATGTGAATTTGGCCAATCTTATTCTTAACGGGATGCTAGCTAACCATGTAGGTATCTTTCTTGGATGAAGCTAGCATTGACTTTTCTTGACTTTATAAATGACTATTATTGTATGTCACATCGTCACAGGAGCTTGCTTAATAGGGTTAGTAGTAGGCTCTATTGCTAATTTATGGACTTCCTGAGGAGTCAATCAAGCATCTCTTCATAATTCCATGTAGTCCTTAAACTCAATCAATAGCATAACTAAGTCATTGGTTTCAATTTCATTCAACAAGAATTGGGGTATGTGCATGGATCTTCTTAGTTCTAAGTTGATTTCCTTGAACTTCGTTGATGGTTGACTTGACTTGATCTCTTCTTCAAATTTATCTTTGACTTCAAAATCATCAGGATCATCTAAAGTTTCTAAACGACTCTCTATGAGTTAATATGATTTGAAAAGAACCTCAATTCCAAATGATTGGTGATGACTAGGCAATGTCATCATCGACTGGACCATCTTGTCCTCTTGATGGAGATGTTGCATTTGTTCTTCCAATATTCTTTTGTAGTTTGACCTTTCTCTTTATGGGATTAACCCTTTCTTTGCTAAATTATGAACAAGACAAGTACCAATCAAAAGGTAATTTTATTAAATCTTTATAAGAATCATCCTCAAGTTCTACATCAACTTTTGACTTGAGGATGATGCTTCAGAAAGAACCTCGTGTTCACACCATGGATGACTTATTTTCTTAACTACCAAACCCTTAACTTTTGAGAGGAAAGTGGGGTTAGAGCTAATGTTCCTTGCCTAACTATTTCACATATAGACTTGGATACACTTATGCTTTGAGCCTTATCTTCATCTATCTAACAAGTGTCACCTCAGGGAATCTACTCTTGAGAAGAGGCTGGTGTCTTACCATAAGGCTCATCCTTGAACTAGATTCAATGTCTATATGGATAGAGGTGTACTCAGTAGCTAGACATCTTTAAGTGGCTTTTAAGGGGCCGCCTACCTCATCTTACGGTGGAGATCAGTCATCTATCCATATGTTGAATGGAATGAAGCTGTGGGTGGAATTTAATAGCTCAACTTCCTCCTCCAAGTCTATTTGCTCCCTTTTATTTTCTTTTTCTTTCTCTATTATTTTCTTTTCTTTTTCTCTTTTCTTTTTTCTTTTATTTTTAAACTTTTGCCAAGTTTATGAATAGACTTTTTAATTTTGAGGGAGTGGTCATATATCCTCACATGATAAATGTTGAGATCTCCTTTGACAGTGATCCCACCTCTCAAACTTCACTACTGTGAGGATGGACTATGTTGTTCTCATGTATCCATGGTTTCCCAAGAAAAGTGTTGAAAGATGTATCAAAGTCTATAATGTGAAACATGGTTTGGTCTTCCAATCATCTATCCAAGGGCAACACTATGGAGCTGGCCTCTTGACCTCACTTTTGAATTCAATCTTGATCTTTAGGAGTCTTCTAGACACTAAGACTTCTTAGTCAGACACTTAACAAGGTAAACACTTGCTAAGACTAAAGACTTAGAAGGGTTAACCATAGGATTAGGTTATGGCTTGGATTAGGATAATCACACCTATACCCAAATCCAATCCATATTCACCTTCTAAACCTCAAGTTCAATTTAAACATCAAATTCAAATCCAAATCAAATTTCAAAACCAAATGATTGAAGCTGATCAAATCCAAACTTGAAACCCTTCCAAGCCATATGACCTATCCCATGGACTTAGCCAAATATTAATTCAAATCAATCCAAAATCAATTTATATCTTCAATTATCTTCTAAATATAAATCAAATATACATTCAAATGATCAAAATTAAATCAAACTAAATCAAATTAAATCAAAACCCTTCACAATATGACTATCCCATGGACTTAGCAAAATATTAATCAAATCAATTCAAACTCAAAATTTTCTCACAAATCAATCATATTTTCAATCATCTTTACAAATTTAAATAAAATATACATTTAAAGCATAAAAAACTAAATCAAACAAATCAAAATCAAACTTAAGCCACTTAACTCCATGGACTTAGCCAAATTCCTTCATTCCAAAACCCAAATTCAATTGATTTTCTCATGAATCAATCATATTCATAAATATATGAAATCTAATCAAGCCAAATCTACTCAAGTTAAACCCAACTTAACCCTTTGACTTGAAATGTTCAAATGAACCAAAACCCATTTGAACCCAAGTTTACAATTGAATTTATATATCAATCCCAAATCCATATATAAACTCTCAAACTCAACCCAAAATCAACTAAACCTAATTGGTCCACTTGACCCAAAGTGGCCAATTTGACCTATTGACCCAAGTTCTAATCCTACCCAAATTGGATTGAACCAAGCCCATCAAAACCTCCCATCATGATTGTTGATCACCTAAGTTGATTAATTGTTCCAAATTGGGTCAAACCAAGTCAACTTGGTCATTTGACCAAGTCAACCCCAACCCATATGAACCCAAACTAGGTAAATTGTAAAAGCCTTTGACCAATGGTTCATAAATCAAAATCAATATTTGAATATGACTTCAATTGAGTAAAACCAAACCCAATTGGCCCTCTTGACCAGTTGACCCAAATTAACCTAAAGATTAAATTAGGTCAAATCAAAATATGAACCAAATTGATAGTAACCAATGACTCAAGTTTATTCCAAATTGATTGTTGAACTTGACCAAAGCCATGATTGGACCCAATTGACTTACTTAGCCCAAATTGACCTAAAGGTTCAAGTTGGCCTAAAGAAAAACCAAATCTAAATTAATTGAAACAAAAGCCTACAATCATCTTTAATTGGTCAACTAAACCCAAACACCCAAGCCAATTTGCCAATTTGGATTTGGTCAACTTTCATTTGACCCAAATGAATTCAAATGAGCAAAAATCAAATCTAAGCCAAACTAAATTAAACCAATTGAACCAAAACATCCCAAATGATCATATGAACTTGATATTGGTTTGACCTAATTTGACCAATTGGTAAACTTGACAACTAACTCAATTTGACTTAAATGAGTCAAATTGAGTCAAAAACTAACAAATCAACTCAATTGACTTGAAATTTGGGCTAACCCACCATTGGCTCATTTCAAATTTTCCAAATCAAATCCAATGCCAAATAATCATTCTACCCTTGGGTCTAGGGCATCACATGAGACAAATCACCCACAGTCATTTTCATTCCTTGGCCACTTGGTACTCTCCCAATGGTCCACTAAGCACTAGGACACTACCCAATGGTGGTTGGGTTGGACATGACCATGGGAGGTGAAATCACCTCACCCTCCCCATTGGATCATTTGAAACCCATAGGAAACCCATGATTCCTCCTTGGCGACCACCTCCACACCTTCAACCAACCAAGCAGACCCGACTCCCAAAATGGCGGATGACCACTAGAAGCTAAACTAAACTTAATCAAGATGAAGGGGTACAAACCCCTTTATTTCCACTCAAACACACAAAAATCATTCCTTAGAGCGCTAAGATGAGCTGCTAGAACCATTCCCTCCCAAGCTCGTTCCTCAATCAAAAAATGCCATTCCCATCATCCCAAAATAGGACACTCCCATTTCACCTCACTTCTCCATTTCTCCATCAAATTAACTTTGCACGAACCTTCCCGGGCCTCATCGGCAAGAACAAATCATCTCCCAAGCTTCCGAGCACCAAAGTGAGACTTTGATCAAAGTTGAGCTCTAAATTCATGGCCTTGAGCAAACATCAAGGAATTAATCCAATTCTGGTTCAAGGGCTTCATCTCTACTAGATGAAGCATCCTCAATCATTCGAGCCACCAGTCTTGAGCTCTAGTGAGGTATGCTTCCAAAATCAAACCTTAGGAAAAAATGGGTCGGAGCTTTTTGAAGAAAACTTGCATCTCATGTGATCTTGAATGTTGGATCCCCTTCGATGTTGTGAAGGTGTGGGATCCTTTTGGAGTTGATCAAGCAGGGTGGATCAAGTGAACAATGCGAGCGGACTCCATTCTCCCTCACTCGTATGACATAAGATCACGCACCATCCGTTCCACTTGATAATGGATGGATCGTGATTAGATCCACTAGATCTAATTTAATCTTATTAAAGGATAGGATGAATCGATCTTAGATCGGATGGCGATGAAAACATAGCACCATGTGGCAGTTAGATAAGTTTTAAGTAGCCAATCCTACGATGCCATGTGGAAAGCGCTTGTTTTGCTTTATTAGGTAATTAATCATTTTAATTTGCTAAAACTTCAAAATAATAAAAATCATAAAGAAATAAAAAATGCAAATAAATACTCATTTTAAAGGTATTTGAGGGTGAATTAATTTAAAATGATCTTAACTAATTTTGAATAGGAAATAAAGTTTAATTGCAAAATTTATTAGCTTAATTACTTAAGTAATTAAAGCCAAATTTTGTGGGATAATTTAATGGGATGACCTCTACCTCCCTTGATTTTCTTGGGATTTATTACACATTTTATTAGAAAAATTGACTAATTAAACCTTAACTACAATTTTAAATTAATTAATGATTAATTAATCTCATGAATAGTAATAAATTGTTTAATTAATTTGATTAATCATTGTTCAATAGTATTGAACTAAGGAATAGGGTTGGAACGCTTTCCCAAGTTCATTTCACCCTTTTTAAAATGAAATTAATTAAGATTTAACTAATTAATTAAATCACTTAATCAAATTGAAATCATAATCACATCACTTAATTAATTAAATCATGGGGATCTTTTTGGTGTTTAATAACCTAAAGGAGTTTAATGAAATTATGGTTAGTCCATATATGTGGGAAAACCATAAGAGTAATTAATTAAGTCCTTTAATCTAATTAACTATTAATCATGACAATTGCATTAGGCCCTTTTATTTCTAGGATCATTGCAAGTTTATTTTTTCATATCATGTTTTTCTCATAATTATTTAGTTAATTACTTTAAGGTGACATAGGTAAGGGTAATTAATTCATCTAATTAATGGTTCAACTTAATTAACCCATAAAATCAACTTAATTACATTTCCTTAAATTAAATCAAATCACTATTACAGAAATGGGTTTAAAATAGCAAGTGATTTCTCTTCTCCTCTTTAAATCAAATCAAATCCAAAACTTAATTAATAAAGAAGCTTTGCTTTAAATAATCTTATTTGATTTGATTGTCCTTAAGAACTAGTTTGGTTGAATGAATCACATGCTTATATTTGATTGTCCTCTTTCAATCATGTTAAATTTGGTATGTCATTTGAATTCATGCATCCATCTTTTCAAAATCAAGTAAAATAAAATGGATTTCCTTTATGTAAGCTTGTATATTGATTTAATTTAATATATGTGTATTATCACTATTAAATCAAATGTATTTTCAAAAGCTTATAAATTAATAATAATATGTTATGATATTAATTATAAATACATAAGAAAAGCATGTGCTTATAGCTTAAGTGTATGAATGTTGAGTTCTCTTTCCTCTATTCATGTGTTAATTTATATAAGATTGTAATGGGTATATAGTCGGACATCCTGAGAACACGAGGCTTTAGCTAGCCCCAAGGAGGCCATTTGATTACCTCACTTCCATGGTTAGAGCATGTACCCATTTGATTTCAATCTTATGTATTTCAACATTAGAATTTGGATAGAGCTTTAATTCATATATATAAATGATTCAATCAAAAAATATATATAATCTTTGCATGGTTTTCCTCATTTATGTATACATCCATGTGTGTCCAAGAAAAGCAAGTATATAGTCTGGACATCCAGAATATGAGGCTTTAGTTAGCCCCAAGGAGGTCATTTGATTACCTCACTTCGTTTAACAATGACATACTTTATATCTTTGTAAATGTATATGTATATGTGATTAGTGAATGAAAATCCCATTTTACATTAAAATTGCATGCATTCATAATTAACTAAGTGGTTGAATTAATTAGCCATATGATTTGGAGCTTACTTCTTATGTTTAGGTATACGAATTTACATATGTTTGAATACAAATGTGTATATAGTCTACACATCCGAATATGATGCTTTAGCTAGCTCAGGAGGTCATTTGATTACCTCACTTCCCTAATTTAACAATGGCACATGTCTATTTAATTTTATTCTTATGTCCTTTTGTATCATAATTTGGATAAAGTTTTAATTAATATGTTTAAATTATTCAATCAAATAAAATATAAATTCTTAACATACTTCACATACATTTAAGTGTGCTAAAATATGTTGCATGTATAGATACACTTAGGATTAAATCATATGCATGTTACATGTGATGGAAAGGAATGATTTAATATATGTCATGTGGTAGTAATTCAATTAAATTAATCTTAAGATGCCTTTCATTTTGAATAGGATTATTTAAAGTGAACCTAAACTTAGGATTAATTAAATCATTTAATAACCATTCACTAAAGAGAACTAAATCAAATTAATATACTTTAGAAAGTGACTTAAGGTATGGATGAAAGAGGGAAATCCTCTTTTCTTTCTTTATAACACTTAGTTGCTAAGTGTAATCAAATGAAACAAAAGAAAACACAAATTAAAATTCTCAAATCAATTAAACTACTTTAAGTGAAATCAACCTTTCATGTTAAATTGAATCCTTCTACACTTAGAAAACAACACTAATGCTAAACAAGACTTACCACACAAGCCTTAATACACACATTAAAATTAAGTCACCTCTTCTCTAAGTTAGGATAGTGTATGATGATGTATGTTTTATTTTATGATGTATTATTTCAAATTGGATGTTAGGGTGTATGCTTCATATACTGGATGATTGGCCAATATTAGCCTAATCATGTTTTCTATAGGGGATTATTCTTAAGGGATGCTTAAAAAAATGTGAATGCTCTTTTTGCAAGTTGCTTAAATCCTTAAGCATAATCCAAGTTAGGTGGGCTTAGTTAACCATGTGTAGGTGCTAAGTCCAAATTACAAATACAAATACTTGGGATTATATGTATATTTAGCTAATCTCTATTTTGCGGTGTAGTTAGATTTACTTTTCCCAATTGTAATTTTGCAATAGGAATTAGGATTAGTGCTATGGGATTAGGATGAGGTGGTGGAATGTCTTTGTCAGGGATACCATAGATGCCTTTGAAATAAGCACCATCCAAATCAAAGAAGGAACCAAATCAAAATGGAGATATGAAGAAGACCAACATTTAATATAATTATAATTATTCTTTCATATTCCGGGTTGTATAAGGGTAGAGCTAACCATCTTTTTCTCCCCGGGTTGTATGGTGTACCCGCATAAGCACATTCTTTTATGATATTTATATAATTGTTTGATGTTATTCTTACATTGTGCATTAGGACTACATGCTTTTCATAGTGTCATAAATGATTTATGCTTTAATGTGTGGCTTGGATACGATTAAGCTCTTAGGATAAAAATAACTTTTTTACCCAACTAATCACTCATAACTAAATTTTAAACAACCCCTCATTATCATAAAGCCTAAGACATAAATACATAATAAAAGATTAGCAACTCCTTATTTATAGTTGTATGTTTTACATCATGCATGCATAATCTTTTCTCTTGAACATGAAGGATCTCTATCCTTGCAAGATAAAGAATGCTTGACCTTGAGGGCATCCCTTGTGGTGAAGAAACCTTCTTCTTGATTTGACCCATAACCTATTTCATCATGTATTTAGGCATAAAGATCCTAAAACCCTTTGTCAAAATGATTGTCTAAAATGAAATAAAATTTGAAAAGATTTTGCATCTATAGATTAAGTCATATGCTCATACCACTGCTCTGCTCTCTTAGGGTGTGTGTTTAGGCTTTAGTCTCTTTCTAATTAAATAAATACCCTAGCTATCTTGCAATTCACAAGATTAGACTTCATTATTTTAAAATTGTATGAGGAGTTAGCTGGCGTCCACTCCAGGCGATTATAAGTCTAGAAGTTAGACAATTTATTTACTCTTGTGGAAGTAAACCCTTATGTCCACCTGTCACTTAGATTTAGGTGGAGCTCATACTAAAGCTCCCTATTTAGGATCCAAGGAAGCTACTTTTTTTCTACGAGCATAAATCCTCACCTCTTAGGCATTCTCAGTCTTGTGTTTGTGCATTATAAACATTAGTAATCTAATTAAATTTCAACTCAAAACTTATAAATCTCCTCAACTTTAAAATTATAAAGCCCAACCATAGGATAGATTGGAAAGCTCACTAGGCTTCCTAGTATCATGAGAATTTCTTACTTATTTCATTTGGCTTCCAAAAAGAAGTCTTCTCCTTGAACTTTCCTAATTGATTTTCCAAATACAACCAATCCTTTGATAGTCTAACCTTGAAATATTTGGAGATGATAATTGTCTACTTTAATCGAGTATTCTTAGAAATTTCATTTCCTAAGATGTTATTAATTATGAGGCTTGCCTCCATAGGGAACTTAAGAACTGGTTTAATATAACCTACTTTATTCATCAATGTAAAGTAGGGTAAAATCTAGTACATTCATTGACCCATCATGCCTTAGAGTCTTTATTATGTGATTAGGTCCAATTGTAGGGTGATGTCTTTATCTTTGAGATAGTACATCATACCTCAATGTTGTACCCAATCACCTCAAAAAGTAACCCCTACCCATGTTGTGCCCCATAAAACCAAAAATAAACACCACAAGGCCCTCTCGCCTTGTTCATTGAATCCTCTCAACATCATCCTTTTTTTTGGAGTTTGGAGATGTCGATACTCAAGTAGGAAAAGGTTCATAGACTCATAATGTTGATTGATACACACGGGACAGCAACTCTAGATAGCCATATCCAACATCCACTATAATGTAAAGAGAAGGTTGTGCTAGGTCCTAGGAGTAAGTCTTCATCATTGAATGTAACTCTAAGATGTCCTTGAGTGACATGCCTCCCCTTTAGTAGTGGTCAAGCTAAGCATATCTCTAGATCAAGAACTTGATTAGAGATTCCTCATCTCTAGATAAGATAAGGGCATCATATATGCTTAACTTAGCTAGAAACTTTCTAAGGTGAGCTAAGACATTATAATTAACTCACGGCTTGATCCTCCAAAAAGCATATCATGGGTGGAGCATCTTATGGAGGGCTATGCTCATTGAAACCAATGACTTGCTTACCTTTATCACGGTGCTACCAGAGGTAGAACTTTGCCACTGCTAGGTTAACTTCAGTGACTTCTTGGAATGATGAGCTTGTGGAAAGTTCTACCTTCTCATCGGGCATACCTACAGCTTCTCCTATTGGATCCTTAGAGTTAGTTATCTCCAAGTCAATCTCAAGAGGTGAACTTTGATTCAAGAAGGATAGTCGACTCACAATCTAAAGGAAAGGATCAAAACTACTAGAGCTATTATTTTTTTAGACTTGGAGAGGTTTCAATACGAATAAAATCAAGAGCATCAGTAAATAATATATAAATAGAATAAACTTTCTTCATTAATTTCCTTTTGGGTGGAGGTACATGATAGAAATCAAATAAAGTAAGTTGAGTAAGAGATTTGGCCCTTATCCATAGATACAACACTTTTCCATTAGAAGGAGCTAGCAAAGGTTGTAGCTACAGCGGTGGAGAGAATCTTGGACTCGGGCGGTGGCTATTGGACTATCACGGGCAAGTATGGTGAGTTCTTTACTTTCTTCTATCACCTTCCACAGTTATCCTTTCTAATTAGCAAACCTTCCTGGTGTTGGAGGTTTGAGCTACTTCTGAGGAAAGCTTCTTGATCTTAGAAATAATCTTCTTAGAGGTTGGGATAGGGAGATATACTAACTTTCTTTGGTCTTAAGAGGATGCACAAGTATCCCCAAGGATTACTCTAACATAATTGGATGGTTGTTCTAATAAGTATTTCTTAGGGATAACTATGGATCTCAAATTGAAGCTACACTCAAGCTAGTTTTTAAAAGTGATACAATCCTCTAAGACATGGCCTAACATGTGGTGGTAGGAAATAGCTAGGATCATCATCTCTCTTGCCCACTTCCTCAGACCTCTTAGGCTCACACTGAAAAGTTTCTTTAAGAGATTCTTAAAGATTTTCTAACTACCTCCCTCTTGAATGAATATGGCTTATTCAATCTATCGACAAGAGTAGGTGGAAAGTAGCTACCTGATGGATATGAATACCGTTGTTGGGTAGGCTGTTGAGGTGTGGAAATTCATTGTGGCGATGGTGGGATATGATGGTGAGGTGGTGGAAGAGGAGGTGGCAAGGGAGGTTCTTGAGCTCGTAGTCTCTCTAAACTCTAGCTGGTTGCTTCCCTCTATCCCACATACAATCCTAGCTTCTTCTCAAACACCTTACGTGACTTGGGCTAGATGATTGGTTGGGAAAGGGCAACTATTGGCTTCCTCTTGTAGGCTAGCCTTATTGATTAATTTCTCAAATGTTTTGATGGTAAAGCCCTTAGGCATGAAGGCAATGGATATTCTTGAGAAGAATCTCAATGGCATGTTGTTGATATCTGTGGTTCATTTCATGCTTTGTGCCACGAGAATGTAATCATAAAGAACTCATTGAGTTTCTATTTCTCTATAATGAGGTCACCTATAGTCACCCTCTACTCAGCTCAACAACCTCTTGATGAAGAGGTGCTCCAACAAAAGTCTTCACCGAACCGTTGGGTTTGAATCTCAAATGCAACACTTAGCAATGAAAAGGCGGAAGAGGAGTGCATTCGCAT